>JADKYC010000084.1:0-166284 GCA_019843955.1 Xylaria sp. 218_066 | reverse complement strand
GCTATTTTATTATATAAAAAAGTTTTTATTATTATAAGTTTAACTAAAAAGTTATTAGCTTAAAATAAAAAAAAAAAATATTTATATAACATTTTTTTTTTTTAAAATAACTAATTATATTTAAAATTTTTATATAAAAAATTAAAGTTTATATATTAAAATATAATTATTTTTTATAAGTTATATAATATAGTTTTTTTTATAGTGTAGCTTAAACTTTTAGTTTAAAATATTTTTTATATAAAGTATATTATAAATTTTTATAATAATTTTAGTATTAATTAGCTATAAAATTTAAAGTTTAGCTAACTTAAAATTATTTACTAATATTTTTTAAAATTTTTTTAGCTTATATAAACTTTAATTATATTTAATATATAAATATATAGCTTATATATTTACTTTTTTTCGGGTTATTATATTAAAGTTATATAAAATATTATTATATGCTTAAAACTTTATTATTTTTTATATAGCAACTAAAAAAATGCTAATAAATTAAAAAATTTTTTTTATTATAAACTTATATAAAAAGTTAGTAAAAAGGTTTAAAAGTTGTTTTTTTAAAGCTTTAATATTTTAATAGATTTATTTTTAATAACTATTATATAATTAGCTAATATTAAATATAGTTGCTAATAAAAATTATTAAATAAACTTTTTATATAGTTTATATAATAATAGTTAAAATAATATAATTATATATTATTAATTAAGCTTTTATATAAAAGCTAAACTTTAATATAAATAAATAACTAATTTTTTTATTTTATTAGGCTATTTTTATAAAAATTAAAATATAATATAAAATATATAATTTATATAATTAAGTTAAAATTTTATTTTTATTTTTGTTAATTTATGTTTTTTAGCTAAAAATATTAATTAATATTAAATAGCTAAGGGTATAATATTATATATAACAAACGGGTAAGATAAATAGCTATATATATTAATTTATTTTTTATATTTTCTATGCAAAAGTAAAGGTTTCGCGCAAAGAATTCTCTTGTAGCAAAGGAATTCTGCCTATATATACCGCCTGCCTAAGTGGGCCGGCAGGCCAACTGCTCTATTGTATAATAGCTTTGCTTATAGTTAACACTAATATTATAACATATACGATATATATATATATATATATGCGTATAAAGAAAAAGGGAAAGAAAAAGAAAAGGAAAAGCTATATGAAAGCAACTAGTTTTACGTATAATAGTTTTGCTTTATTTAATTTCTAGCACTTTTAAACAAAAAACAAAAAAAACTACGTATAAAAGGTAGTTATAGCTTAGTTCTTTTTTTTATATATATTAATTACTTAATTATATGCTATACGTGCAATAAATAAATAATAAAAAAAGAAGCCTTTTTTATAAACAATAATTTAACATGTTATTAGGCGATTTTATTAGCTACAAATTAGCTGTATACTATAGTTTACGTTTTCTTTAAGTTTTAGATTTTTTATTTTTTATAGCAGTTATACAGGATATACTGCAGTTAAAAGAGAAGAGAGCTAATGTTATAATATTGGTGTTAACTGCAGGTAAAGCTATCGTGCGATAAAGCAGTTGGCCTGCCGGCCTACTTGGGCAGGCGGTATATATAGGCAGAATTCCCCTGCTATAGGAGAATTTTCCGCGCGAAAACCTTACTTTCGCGCAGAAGATATAAAAGATAGATCGATATATACAGCTATTTATCTCACCCACTTGTTATATATAATATTGTACCCCTGGCCACCTAACAGTTTTTATTTAATATTTTAACGTTAAAAAAACAATAAATATAAAATTATTTAAATAATAAGTTATTTCGACCGGCTATAATAAAATATTTAACATTTAATATAGCTTTTTTATAAATAAATTAAATAAAAAAAAAGCTATTTATAAATTTAACAATAAATAGTTTTTTTAATATTAATAGTTTTTTTATATAAAACTAAATAGCTAACGTTATATATATATAACTAATATTAAATAAAATATATTTTTTAAGTTTTCTTTAATTAAATAAAAACTTTAACCCGTTTTATATATTAAGTTAAACAAATTTTAAATTGTTATATATTAAAATATACTATATTTAAAGTAAATTTAATTATTAACTAAGTTATTTACTAGGTAAAATAAATAATATATATGCTATTATTTATTATTAATTTTTAATACTAAGCTTAATAACAAGCTTAATAGCTTATTTTTTAAAGCAATTTTGCTTATTTAATAAAATAATAAATTATTTTTAATTTAAGCTTTAATTATATTATAGTTTTTGTTTATTAATTTTAAATTTAATAATTTATTTATAAGCAAATATAGTTTATACTTAATTTATATTTTATATTAAAGAATTTTTGCTAACGTTATATTTAAGTTATAAAAATAATTTTTTAATGTTTTTTTTAGTTTGCTATTAATAATAATAATAATAAATTTTTATTAGTTTTATTTATAAAATAATATTATTTTGTATTTTTTTTATTATTTTTAAACAAGCTTAATATAATAGTTTATTTTTAGTTTTATTTATATTATTTTTTTTAGCTAGTTATTAAATAGCTGTTTTATTTTAGCTATTTATTATATAAATTAAACTTTTATATTTATTTAAACTATATTTAAAATAAATATATTAATAAAAATAATAGCTAAAGCTTAACTTATAAATATAGCTAAAATAATTTTACTATTTATAAACCCTATTTTTTTTTAGTTTTTTATTTAAATCGTTATTATAATTATAGCGTAACATTTTTGCTTTTTTTTAAATTGCTATTAATAAAAAAAAAGCTTTTTATACTAAATTTTATTTTATTTATAGCTTAACGCTATAAAAAGTTATATTAAAAAGCTATATTTAGCTTGCTATAAATATAATTACTATATATAGCTTATAAATTATAGCTAGCTTAAATATTTTTTAAATAAATTTATTTATTATACGTACTATATATAAATATTTTTTAAATAAGTAGCTATAAATTATAATATATATTATAAAATAGTATATTTATAAGCTAATATTTTGTTTATATAATTTAATTTTTATTAAAAATATTATTATTAATATTTAGCTAATTGTTTAATTTATATATAGCTATAATATTAATATTGTAATATAGCTTTTAACCTATAGCTTTATAAAATTTATTAAATTTAGCTTATTTTTATATATTATAAATATATATTTTAAGTTAACTTTAAAAAACTTTTTTGCTATTTTTATAACTATAAAAAACTATTTATAAACTTTTTAAAATTTAAAACTAGCTTTTAGTTTTGTTTTTTAAAATAGTTATAATTTTATATTAAGCTTTTTATAAGCTTTTAAATCTTTTTTTGCTTTTTTTTTTTTAAAGCAGCGCAGCTATAAAGCTAGTTTTTAGCGTTTTATATTTTTTTTTAATAAAAGCATTATTTTTATAATATTAGCTTTTATACGCTTTTTTAACAAGTTTAAAAAGCTTTTTTTTACTACGTTCGCTGTTATACTTAAAATTATTATTTTATACTTAATATTTAAAAGTTTATTACTTATTAATAGTTAAAATAATAAGTTATCTAATACGTTTTTTATATTTAAGATTAATATATATAAGTTAAATATAAAATTTTTCGTTAACGTTTTAGCTCTTATATTATACGCGGAAAGCATTTTATATTTACTATCTAGTAACTAGGTAGGTTTTATTTCTTTATATTAGCTAATGCTTAAAAATTAATCTTTTAACGAAAAAATTCGCGTTATAACTATAGCCTTTGCGCCTCGAAAGTGTGTTGTAGAATGGAGAGTTGTGTGGTGGATCCCTGTAGGCCTGTAGAACCACTTATTTGTGGACTCTTCCAGATCGAGAGCCGACCGAGAGTATGGCGTAAGTAGTCGCTTGAAAATGTCGTGCCAATCCCCTTCATTTAACCCTAGTTCGGGACAATGAAGACCGAGAGGATAAATATTTCAGTATTGGGGTCGAAATCGATGACGCTTGATTTCAGATCAATTTGTTTATCCGGAGTGATGCATTGGAAGCATCTAAATACAAGCGACCCGCCTCGCTTTCTGCACTTGGCAGATGGATTGACCGTCTGGAGTGCCTCTCTCACGATCGCCAGAATCAAGAATGCATCTTAACGTATTAATTCATTCGGCGCTCTTTCTTCCTTGTGTCACTGGTCGAGCTCTGTCAACCTCAAACGAAAACAGTTCGTCAGATGCAGTCAATGTGAGGTGGCTAGAAGGCAAGCCGTCCTTGAATCTCGGTACCACCTTCGGCTTGCCTTGGCCGAAAGGCAAGTATCCGGGGGACCAGGTTACTTTCACAGCTTCAACCGAAAGTGATGAAGATGTGGCTCTTCAGTCATGGGTGACATCGTACTGGGCCGACGGTTCTATCAAATGGACAGGCCATGCCATACCCGGCTCCGAGTCGGTACCCGACGGGTACAAAGTCACGGCTTCCAAGGGCGCTTCTCGAGCGACTAAGAGGCGATCTATTGCGGTAGATGACGCACATGATGAGATTACGGTCAATACGGGAAAAATTACGGCATCGTTTCCAAAATCAGGAAATGTACTTCTCAGCTCTTTGAGCATATCTAGTGGGAAGGTCGTCGGCAAGAGCGGCAAACTCATTTTACGGTCACAGTCGGGAGTTGCAGAAGCTGGGGACAGCGAAAGGATCAACTATTACCAGTTAGAATCGAAAATCAACACGACGACGGTAGACGAAGATAGTTCGGTACGAACGCTAGTCACGGTTCGAGGCGACCATCGTACTAGTAGTGAAAAGTCTGCAGCGGCGCATGATCCCTGGATCCCATTTACAGTGCGATTCTACTTATACGCCAACTCGGACACGATCAAAATAGTACATACACTCCTCTTCAACGGAGCAGCAGACAAGGACTTCATAACCGGAATCGGGCTTCGTTTTGATGTCCCGCTGGCCAGCGAGGAGTTATACGATCGTCATGTCAGAATCGCAGGCGTGGATGGTGGCTTTCTAAGTGAAGCTGTTCAAGGAATTACCGGTTTGCGCAGAGATCCGGGCCAAGCCGTTCGTGCTGCTCAATTTGAAGGCAAGAAAACACCAGACGTTGCCACTTGGGCTACAACAGTCAATTCGAGACTACAGTGGATTCCGGCCTGGAATGATTATACGCTTACACAGTTATCCCCCGACGGATTTACATTGAAGAAGCGAACTAAAGCTGGTCAAAGCTGGGTAAAGATCCCTGGTGGAACTCGGGCCGGTGGCCTGGCTTACCTCGGAGGTGCTACAACAGGCGGTTTAGCTGTCGGACATCGTGACTTCTGGAAGCGATACCCGACTAGTATCGATATATCAAACGCGGCTACGGACTCAGGCCAAATTACGTTATGGCTGTATAGCCCAGCTGGTGAACCGATGGACTTGCGCCCTTTTCACGATGGCCTTGGGGAGGATACATACGCGAAGCAGCTGGATGCGCTAGAGATCACGTACGAGGACTACGAAGATGGATACAACACTCCTCATGGTATCGGAAGGACGAACGAGATATTCGTTCGACCATTTGACAGCACGCCATCGTCGGATGAACTAGCGTCACTAACCGGCTTCGTTAACGAGCCGCCTGTGCTGGTCCCTCAACCCGAGTACATCAAACAAACTGAAGCAATTGGAACTTACTGGGATGTGCCGAACAATACAACCGCGAGTCAGGCGGTTCAGACCATTGAGACGCATTTAGACTTCCTTAACAAATTCTATCAAGGACAAGTAGAGCAGAGAAAATGGTATGGCTTCTGGGATTATGGTGACTTCATGCACACATACGACACGGACCGTCATGTCTGGCGCTACGACATCGGTGGATACGCATGGGACAATTCAGAACTATCACCGGATCTCTTCTTCTGGAATTACTTCCTCCGGACCGGCCGCGCGGATGTCTACCGGTTCGCCGAAGCCCATGTCCGACACACTAGCGAGGTTGACGTCTATCACCTAGGTCCATACAGTGGGTTCGGAACACGGCATGGCGTCCAGCACTGGTCCGACAGCGCAAAGCAAATTAGGGTTTCAACGCCGATCTATAGGCAGATCTTCTACTACGTATCTGGCGGCGATGAGCGCATCGGCGAGCTGCTCCACGACCTCATGGATGCGGACAAGACGTTCCTGACTGTTGATCCACGACGCAAGGTCCGCGACGACAACGGCACATACGTCCCGGATCCGACTGCCATTGATCTGGATCTCGGTATCGACTTCTCCGGGCTCGCAGCTATCTGGCTTATCGAGTGGGAGCGCCGAGGGCCACGTTGGGAAGAGGCCAAGTCGAAGCTGAACGCGACCATGCAAGGCATTGCATCGTTGAAGAATGGCTTTGTGACAGGTGTGGGATTATATAATATTTACACAGGGGAAATCAGACCACCAGCGACAGATCCGAATAACCAGGGCGACGTTGCGGTATCGCATCTCTCCGCGAGCTTCGGACTGCCTGAGATCGTTGCCCAGATCACTCAATACTTGGGCGATGACTTACCAGAGGCCTTCGACAAGGCGTGGCTAGATTATTGCTATTACTACGGCGCCGGTGGTGACGAGCAGAAGGCACGGTATGGAGAGTCGTTTGGGAGTCTGAACCTCCGCCAGGGACACTCGCGATTGACGGCCTACGCAGCAAAGAGGCTAGGAAATGCGACGCTCGCCAAGAGGGCGTGGAACGAATTTTTGAATACGGATGGATTCGCACCAACAGCGCCTTGGACAAGTGTACGATTGACTGGAAGTGAGGTTCTGGCGCCTGTGGATGAAGCAGCGTGGATCTCTACGAACGATGTTGCGCTTTATGGGTTGGCCGCCATCGAGGACCTGGCGCAAGTCGGAGATGCCCTATGATTGATAGTATTCAATATAATTAATGCGATGTATATGTACCATTAGTCGTGTTTGTACGAGTAATTCATGGCTAGAACAATGTCGGTGATGAGGTTTCACACAGTAACAATTTTGAGTGAAGTAAAATAGACGCCTTGAGCCATGCTTCGCGGAAGGGGAGTAGTCCGACGAGGAACCTAGCTTATATACTAGTCACTGTTTCATACATAACGGTCGTGCATTGTTTAATGGTGCGGCTGGAAAGCAATAGCTTCGGTCGTTAAACGTAGACGGCCGTAAACTCATTAGATTAACATTTTCTCACCATAGGCCGCACCCCCTGCTTAAATGCAACGGAACTATTAGTAGGTCTCCGGCATACCAGGTAGAGTAGGAATCCCTATGATTTTGCTGTTAGCCGCAAATCAAGGCATACAAGTCAACATTCAGAAGTCTACTTACACCCATCCAAGCCTACATCCTCGTCTACGACCGATTTCTTCGTACACGCCATGGCGTCTTCATAGGATTGAGACTTCAGCGCACTACACTTCTCGTTGATACAGTCACGCCCTGACAGGGCGTCCATGCCGCGCTGGAGGGCATCGCCTTTCCACCCGAAGAGGTAATCGCCATGTTGGCCGTGGCCCAATCTATGAGTTTAATCATTAGTATCCACCGTAAAATCGAAGTTATAGTATTGAAAAGGCAACTACTGTGACGATCCAAAAGGATGTGAGGAAGTTCGAAGGAGCCTTGAAGTGAATCGTGTAATTACCCGTCGCCGAAACTATACACGAATGGCTGTGAGCCCGCCGCGAAGTACTTGGGGTCGTTGAACTGGCTCGTGTTCCAGTAGATCTCGTACATGACTCCGGGAACCCTGACGGGGTGGGTGCTAGGACAGGAGGCACCGGCGAGACAGTTGCCCCCACTGCAGATTCCTGGAGAGTACGCCATGTGCGACTTGCTATTATAACACTGGAGTCAATAATGTCTAGTCACGGTAAAAGATCACCCAGAGCTTCGAAAGCTCGTAGGAGTAGCAAGATAGAAGGTGCAAATTGAAGCAATGTATGACCCATACACATCCTGAAAGGGGGGGACGAAAGGCCTCAGGGGACTCACTGGTCGGGGCTGTCGAGGTTCTTGCCGTCCCAGCAAGTCGGGAATATGATACTCGACCGGATCCCCTGTGGGCACGGCTTCGACGGAAGCTCGGAGCTGTCCGTTTTATCACACGGCTGAAACCCATTGCTAGCGCCTAGGCACCGGTGGCAGATACCCGGGTCTTTGCCCGTAGCGGTGCGGAGCGCCGGATCGCCTGCTAGCATTCGGAAACCCTATCGAGTAATCTATCAATTATAATGCGGTGCGCAAGCAGGAACGTAACAGCTACATCGGCTAGCTCTATATATCCTTGGGAGAGGGATAAAGCAGGATTGAAATAACTTACAGGTTTAAATGCTGTAACCTTTTGGTTACCGGAAAAGGGAGACATGTAGTATATCGTGAGGCCGCCGTTTTGCTGGCAGCAAGTGGGATTCGGCATCTGCGGCACCCGTTTAAAGGTACCGTTTTCCGGAGATTTAAAATACATGTTGGCGGTCCAGTAGTTGCTAAAATCCTCGGCGTACGAGCACGTAGTGCAGGTGGATGTTGCGGCGGGATCAAGTTGCGCAGGATCCATCTGTTTAGAACGCCGATCATCAGATCACACTTTTGAAAGGCTAGGAAATGAAATCCGCGTTCTTTACCGTCGCATTAAACGAGTCGCCCCCAACGACCTGGTGCGTGTGAGGAGACGGCACCATCCCCGGAGAGACGAGAGGGTCGATCCGTTCGATCACGAGCTGCGAACAAACAAACCGGAGCAGACGCCCCTGCGCTGAGGCATGCTGCGCAAAGAGCACTATAGCAGCAGCAGTAAACGTTATCGATAACATGATGATCTTAGAAGGTTTAAAGAAGGCCTGGGGCGGAAGTAAATAACTCTAAACTGCTTGTAATTTTCAATATGAGAATTGCAAGGGCATATCTTATACGGGAACATACTCGGCCCGGGGGCATGAACTGCCGCGAAATTTTCTGAGAATCACATCTAGTTCTAGACGTCAGAATAACCAATCATAAAGCGGCTGTTTTAACCACGAGCCAAACAGTGTGCTGATTCACAGTGCTTGTAGTTAATAGGCTGAATCAACCAAGATGAGCTACATTCTTATTAGCCCAATCTATACTAACATGGTATTATCCCATCTAATTCCAGCCACTTGCATCTCGATTGCGTCTTGTTTTTGAAATCGCTCCTCTGACTCGTTATCTCACTCGGCACTTTGTAATATAACTAATTTCATAATAACTAAACTAAGGCCTTGAATGCTATGAGACTTATTGTTACCCAGTTGTAAATGATGTTACAGTCGAGGAATCACGGACTATACATAGTATATGACAATCAAAGAGAATAACTCTGCAAGAGCGAACCAGCTGGGTGGAAGTATGTTTAAATTACATATAATCATCTATGACTCCAAGGGGGCCATACTGAACTAGTTCCCTCCCTTACGAACCTAAGTCTATATATATACACGGGAGCTACGCTTTCGTTATTCTGCTATTATCCCGTATTATCGCCCATTATCGTCTGTTTTCGTGATCAGGCAAACAAAGGGTAGCTAGATATGCAGAGCGCCGCTTCATAGATGAATAACATGATCTAACCCATGGCATCGGACATATACATTCCCATTGACCATTCTAGAGTGGAGCAAGGAGATCTATTCTGCTTACGTGATTGGACGGTTTAACTACGCAGAAATTATAGGCTCAAAATTAAGCGAATTGCACAGCTGGTTTCCTAGTGTAATGGTTATCACAGCGGATTCTGATTCCGCTAATCTGGGTTCGATTCCCAGGGAGACCTTTTTATCCTACGGATTCGCCAATGTGTTTCTTTTTTGGGGCCTTCCGTGAAGGAGTTATCCGCAGCACTACACGATTTTGACAAAGCGAAGCCGGTGCCAATGTAAATAGTTACAGTTGTAAGCAGTACTTAAAGGAATAAAAAGGAATAAAAGAAGACAAAAAAATAAGGTGGATTGTCGGCGTAGTGGGTGTAGAACCAACCAAATTAGTCGCGCTCAAAGAAGCTATGCGCGTTTGTGTAACAACAAACGCTGCAAGTCTGGACCAGGACATCTATCTCTCTTCAATCCACAAGCCAGGTTTTCATCACCAAGCACTTTCCATCAGCAACTCTTAATATCTCCAGGTCTACTCAAACACATAACAAACATGAATCGTCTATGTCAATCTTCTTATGGCAACCTAGAAGCTGTCATCAATATTTCCGGCTACAATGGGGATACACAGCGCAAGCTTGTGCACTTCTATCAAGACCGAACGACGGATCAGTGGTCTGCCTGCGCTGCAATCTCCAATAACCCTGAATCCGGTGGATCGATTATTCAGAATAGTTCGAAGCATCATCTCGATCAAGAGCACGGAGATTTTGAGGTCGTCGTCCTTGAAGACCACGGTGCCCTGCAACACTACACGCGCGACAACACAATTCCTGTCGACAACGGTGTGTATAGCTGGCGGCTTTCAGCAACCATAAATGCTGCTTCCGGGCCAACGCCTCTTATCGCCGGTATTCATCTCCCTTCTCCTCCTAGTTGATACATATTAATAGAGTCTACCTTGCTCGAGGAATCTCTGGCACCAGAGATCTGTTTTCTACATCTAAGCCCCTCAATCATATCCCGAAGAACCATCACTAACATATAACCTGAAATTAGCAATCCATGCAGCTCCTTTATTGCAGAGTCGGTTGTCTATGGATAGTAACTCTGATGGAACTACCCTCGAGACCATAGTCATCGCCAAATACCGGAAGGCCATACATTATCGTTGTGCTCAATATGGAACGAGAAACAACTCGGTCGAGCATCAGCATTGCTGGCACGAAGGAAAAGTGATCACTGATTGGGCTACAGGTCCTGCATCAATTTTCCAGATTTCTCCCGACGAGTTGACGGCAATTATTCCTCAAGAGGGCGGCGTCAACCAGTATAACTTCAAATCCGACACTTGGACATATGTCCGCAGGGTGACAACCATAGGGGACCCCAGCTGCATATACATCACTGCTCAATTGCGCGTTCTCCTCCGTGTGGAATACAAAATTACGGAATGGCGCTTGTCAAAGGTTGATAAAACCTGGTCTCCGGCCCGCTCGCCGCTTCCATCCTCCTTAGGCGAAATTAGCCCCAATCCATGCCACAGAGTCCTCTCCACAAACCCAATTACGGTCCTTTTCCAGCCCATAAATACACCTGATCAATTCCACGATACGGAGGCCATTGTTTTCCATCCCTCTGGCACTGGCTCGCAGGATACGTGGATGGTACTACACTGGAGGCTCCTTGCAGCAACCGAGAAATGGGTTATCTGTGGCGTTGTGTTGCCACATGTGACTGGGATGCCACTGTGATGAGCTGGTAGTGGTTTTTGTTGGCTAAAAACCGTGCCTATCTTAGCTGCTAATACATAGGTACAACCTTTCGAGTCCCATAATCCTATTCAGACTACAAGAAAAGATCAGAATAAATTTTCTCAACACTTTACTAGGATCACCAAGCTTTGGGGTACAATCGTGCTTTTTTCTTCTCAGGCAATTTAACAGAGACCTTAGCTCCGAAGCCTCTCTTGTTGTCCTCAAACCGTCCAATCAACTCGATCGTCTCGTGACTAACCTTGTCTAAAGGCAATAATACAAGCAACATACTTCATCAACAACTAGCCCACAAACCCATAGCACTGCTATAAATTAGAGTTGCAGAATTCGTATGCTAAACATGTCCTAAGTAGAAACTCCATCTACTCCTTCTGCTCTTGCATTTCAATAAGTTCGGTGCCCCGAACACCTCTTGCCACCATTTAATACGAGGGATGTTACCGCAAACACGAATTTTATTGTTATTCACCGCAGTTTTCCCTAACCTAACAAGTCACTGTTTTTAAACCCTCTATTCTCAAACTCAAAACTTTATATCATATATCACAATTACTCTATATTGATTTGTAATTCCAACTCCTAGACAGTCTTCTCGAGATCTTAGTGAGCATAAGAACTCACCTAACCTACATTGTAGATTTTTCATAAGGCCAAAGTGTCACTAAGGTAATCACAATATAGTGTCCAGTGTGACGTGGAGCCACAATTTATTGTCCTCTGCTACAAACGCTCTATTCTGGAATATTCACATTGGAACTTGGCAGGCACTGACTTCTTGTTAGTCGTGGCTTAATGGGAGGCACCGTGATGATTAGTGACGAGGAATGTCCCGGGTAGGTCCGCTGCGCCCCGTATTATCACCACTGCCCGATTCCATGAAGTCAAGAGTTCATTCATTCTTAGTACAGTACTTGTTTTAGGAAAGTTCCCCCATTCTTTCTTTAATATAAAAAATGTGAGAGCAAGAAATTCATCAAGCCTGCACAAAATATGTTGCTTCCATGGTATGTCTTTCTCTTTGCACGTCTTTGCGTTACCTCCTTGCAGGTTGCTTGTTGCCCACAGCACTTTGCTGTCATTGAATGTCAAGACGTACATCTTGTGACTTTCTCTACAAGATGCGTACATATAAGTTATTAAATTAATATGTGTTTCTCGTGGGAGGCAAGTAGCTTCTTGAGTTCATTGTATTGTACTTCTTTTAACGTTTTGCTGCGTTGTCATAACCCGCATGCACAAGCAAGGCCATTAACTCTTGGTAGTTGGGCCGCATTGGCTGAAGTCTCAACTCATCATCGCGAAGCTTGCTGTCGCCCCTAGAGACAAGCGGATCCCCGGAGATGCGCAGCGCACCATTGGCCGGGATGATGTAGCATGGCCCGAAAATCCTCGATGTTGACCATGATGGTCACTGTACTGTTTAAAATTGCAGTTGGTATATATTTCTTGGGTTTGGAAGCTCAACTCTCCCTCCTCTTCTAAATTCAACCCACATTCTCTGCGAGGACTGCCCACCAAAATCTTTTTCGCCCACCCACAACAGTTTTTCCTTGTCACGTATCCAGTCCATCCAACCTATTCTGCAAGGTTTCAGGCAGATTATACTGAATACTTCGTCACGGAACTCTTCCTTTTTCCTCTTGACCATACTGACTGAACACTTGGTTATCTTGATACCTTCACCCGCGTTGTTCAACTTCACCTTGATTCCCAGCTTCTACCCGGCACTTCAAATAGGTTGCACTTGGTTCTCCTCACATATATCTCTTGCTCTCTATCAACTCATATTCTCGACTGAGCTTTCTTGTCACCTTAATCTTCCGCCTCGTCAAGCGTCTGGGGTTCCTCAGGCACCATGCCTCCCAAGAAACGTGACAACAACGGTCGCGCCTCTGGCCAAGGCCAGGGAAGTCGAGGTAGATATTCCAATCTTATAAAGATATCAACTTGAACACAGCTCTCTAACCTATTGCAAGTCGTCAATCGTAACTCAGCTCAGCGCCAGTCTTCGGGCTCTTCCAATTGGGAGGGACTGCCGCCGCTTCCAGCTACAGGTATATTGCTTATCCGCCGGATTCTTTACTTGAATACAACCTCAGAAGCCCAGTTTCTACACTTTTCTAACCGCCAGTCTCTTAGGAATAGGAAGCTCCATCGGACGGAACGCGCCCCCTGTATTTCAGGTTTCTGCTGCAAGTAATGGTCTTGGGATGCAAGAGATTGCCCAGTCTGCCCTTGGATTGCAACCTGCACCTTATACGAACAATACCGCGTACGGATATACGCCAGGACCTCAGTGGCCACCACCAGGTGGGATTTCAGAGAGCGAATACATCCGTTTTGTCCGCTCGTATATCCCGCCTCCGCCTATCCCTAACCGCGTGGGCCAGATCTATGGTGACGCTCGCGACTATTTGCCACGTGAACAACAGGGAGTCTTCGCAGGCGTGAGCAATTTAGGAATCAGTCCCGCCATGCAACTTGATACAGACCCAACCATCCCTTTACAGCATGCTCTCGACCTTAGTAGCGGTCTTTCCGTCGGCGGCCTTCAATATGGTCGTTTCAATGGCTATTGTCCGGGCCCAT
The DNA here is from genome assembly GCA_019843955.1 of Xylaria sp. 218_066. Taxonomy (NCBI): domain Eukaryota; kingdom Fungi; phylum Ascomycota; class Sordariomycetes; order Xylariales; family Xylariaceae; genus Xylaria; species Xylaria sp. 218_066. The sequence continues at coordinate 152,302 of JADKYC010000084.1, read as the reverse complement.
ATGCCTCCAATCCAGGAATAGCTAACGGCGTTGCCCAACCCCAGATGATACCCAACCCGACCACTACACCATTAGGTCCTGAGGCGGGCCTGTTCCCTTCCACGGCTCATCTGAATCACCTTGTCAATCAGATTCCAGACACACCAACACCTGGAGGACGAGCCAATCGTGATAGAGCTGGGGCATCCCAGCCTTCAAAGGCCCAAAAGGCTCGGAAATTCAGCGATCGTGACTCGAACCCACCTACCCCTAGTTTTAAACGTGGTCGACTAATTGAGGATATCACCGATCAAGAAGAGGTAGAAACTCCCTCGCAGGCGCTGGTGGCTTACAATAGCAACCCTTCTAATAACGCCGTTTTACATTCCTCCCCACATGATCTCATTGCCGAAGCTGGTTTACACTCATTCAGGCCTGACATGACGAACTCGGCTACGACGAACTCTGCGTCTTTCTTGCCTGATCCTTTTATGGGGTTTACTGGTAGTGGGAGTACCGCTGAGGCACCCGCCATGGCACCGCCACGTCGTGGTATTATCATGGCCGATAACTATAACATCTTCAACCATTCCCTCATGGCTCGGGTGGCAGCGAAGTGCGGAAGTAGCATATACAGGAACACGCCGGCCGCGATCGCAACGTACCATCAGTTGGGGATGGCCGACGATCTTTTTTATGGCGGCATCTGGAAAGGGATGTTCAAAGTCAATGAATCATATATTATCGAGTATAACAATCCCGGCCCATACCGCCCTGAAGTTCCTGAAGCTCTTCGCAACGACCGTCGCTTGGTCATGGCCCGTGTGCAGATAAATGACACAATGTGCTGGTGCTCTGTCATTAATGGAAACGCGCTCATACCTGTGGTAGAGGATATGGAGGATGGTTCTGCCGATCATGAAAACACGTTGGACCTCATGAAATATTTTTCCGCTCGCGTCCCCTGCTATCCGAGCATTGATCAATACGCTGAACTCGTTGCCCCCCTTCATGTCGATCAGTCTCGTGAATCGATCATCGAGAATGAGGTTATCGTCGGTATGGCCCCGGGATCTAATACAGCCACCGCCGCTCTGCGCCTTGCTACACCAGCTGAGGCATCCTCAGCTGAGGCAGCGACAGCGCTTCGTTATATTCCTACTATCCGTCAAGAAAATCCACCCCCCGTGGCTGCAGAGGCGCCCGATGTTCAAGTTGGCCCCTTCGGTGTTGGTATGATCCCAGATGCGCCTGCTGCTATGCTTCCTTCCGCCGGCACCAGCATGACCTCAAGTATGACAGGTTTCAATCCTGGTTATCTTGGTTCGTTTCCAGATCCGGGCATAACTACATCAGCTGCTCCGCCTGCTCCTGTCAACTCCATATGGCCGGATCTTATCGACTATGGTTTATCCCTAGATCTTGGTATAGCCCCAAATGTTCCATCTGCATCAGGTGCTACGTTTCCCTTTGTCAATACTCACGAGGCCCAGGACTTGACAGGTATTGATTTGACAACCCTTGGTTCATATGGCGACCAGAGTCTAACGTCATATCATCCATCTATACCTGTTGATATGCCTTCATTTCAGAATTCCAGTACAGCATTTCATATGGCAGGTACCTCTCATCAAGCCTATGGAAGCACATCACAGGATTTGGGTGTGATTCCAACCTCAGCGGACACAATACCCAATGTACTTGCTCATAGTGATGTACCAATAGCCACAGCCACGGTAGCGTATCAATTTCCCATCGACAATATGGGTATACCCTCAGCTGGAGCAGATCCTTATCCCGGTTATATGACACCGAACTCTCATCTGGGCATGGCTCCAGACACTGGAATGGCGATGCCTGCAGCTTTTCCTGGTCCTGCTGGTGGTAGTGGTGGGAACTTGGACGCCATGACTACTAATCCCAGAACTTACAATACGGGTTCGAACAACCCCATGGACAATTGGCTTAGTAACGACCACCTCTCCCCTGGAAGTGTTATCTTGGAACGAAATAACGGGGATCTTGTTGCCAATCCTATCAACTCTACCAACGTCGGCGTGGCTACAGCTCATGTCACAACTGCTCCTGTCACGGCCGATAACAACTCAAATATTGGGGTCCCAATCAATAGAGAAGACTCGCCTGGTATCGGCGGCCAGTCCATTGACAGAATTCCGCTCGGCAGCGACGTGTTTGCTAGCAATGAGCAGTCCGCCAACGATTCCCAGTTGATCGACGGGGTTGTATTCTCGAACGGCGCGATTGCAGATGAGGACTCAGATGGATGCACGGATACGCAATCCTCCGAGCTGCCAAGTGAGGACTTGAAGGAAACTTCAAACGAGGCGACAGATGAGGAGGCGGAGTTCGAGGAGATTGACGGGGTTCGATTCAGATGATATCTGAATAAAGCCACAGTCAAATATTTGACAACTCTGAAGGTAAGTAACGACATTTCTCTGCCGTAATATCGTCCCTCTACATGTTCTGTTGAGCTAATGAAATCCCAGGACAAGCCCCTTCTTCGTCTATGATCATTAAACTTTCCATGGATCATGTCACCCAGGTCCTATAATACCTCATGAATTTCTCGACCCTGCTCGATTTGTCTTTGTAACAACACCAGAAAAAATTCTAATACTGTTTGTTTCCGTTTTTCCTTTAGTATCTCATGGCCCGGAACTGGGGATGAATTTTCCATTTCGTCCACTCAAATGGTTGCCCGGCACCTTCGAGACTCGACCGCACACACTTCACGTATTTGATTTCATTTCTGCACCCGTCAGTTTGTGCTGACTATAATAACATCTCACCTTTCCGGTCTTTTACGCTAGATACTGCAACAGCTAGACGAGATCTCACGTCTTCACGCGCGGCCAGGGCATGAGGTCCACCACACGACAAAAAAAAAAAAAAAAAAAAGCTTACCCATCGATCTTAGCTTCCCTGCTAATATTGCGGAAGTGTTTGCGCTTAGCCGCCTTCTCCTCCGGAGTATTACATTTGACTCGACGATCCTATGCAAGATGGGCCGGCACGCACAAAGTTTGATCGATAATTTGGCTTACCCTGCTGCTACAACACATTGGCTTTCTTGAGTTCTCCTGGTCACCTGACGGGAAAGTTCTTCATCGGCACTCACCACAGGCCGTCGAACCTTTCCATTCCGCGAGATAATGAAGAACAGTTTGATTTTGAGTCGTGGGTCTTGTGGGGCGTGCTTTGATTGCATCGATAATTTGCTGGTCTTCTCTGCGTAAAGCGCGTTGAGCCCGACGTGATGATGCGAAAGAGAAAGGCTTCCTGATTGCACCACTGTTCCGTAGCTAGTTACTAGATATTGCTTCTCTAATAAATTGTATGAATACTGTAAATACTCTTAGTTTCTTGCATTTATGGTAGGCTTCATGGTATTTCTAAGTAGTTACGGAAGCTTCGAATGCCGTCGCCTTCATGTTCTGCGTGAGAAGCTATGAAAAGGAGCCAAACACCAAAAGAATTCAGAGCTTGGGGGAAACGGTAATATATTCATAATTGAAGATTAAAGCATGTAGCTGGAAATTTATATATCTGATATCCATTTTCTCTCGCCCAACTCTGTATTGCTGGAAGGTATGTTCTGCTGCAAGAGGCTGGACAAAAACTAGGGATACGAATGCAAAGCATACTTTCTTAGCTCAAGTTTGACAATGATGCGAGGTAGCTTAAAGCTCCAATCCAACTTACATGGATGAAGGGAAATCTATGGGCTTCGCTGCTACTCACGTTGCACAGTGACAAGTCTTTCACGATGACTGAAGTTTGCTTCATAACTGTACTACAACAACTGTGTATGAATGAAGCCGGAACCTCCGATTTACTGCAGTTAGCTCTCATTTCTCTCAACGATAACAAAAAAAACAATGCCTTCCACTATACAGTACAAAGCAAGAGTAAATAAAAGATTGCATACTGTATAGAATTCTCTCCTTGGCATCAAACCGACGGGAATAGAGCTCCAACTCTCAGTCGCTCGGCCGTAAAACCGCGGTTGCTGCACGTCAGCAACAGCAATGGTTCATTCATGGTATCAAAGTTCGAATCAATACGACTCGTTTCATGCAAGACAATACACACACATACGTGTGTGCGGATGGCTCGGGTTCGATCTCAACAATTGAGCTAATGCGACTTAATTACATCACAGACATGAATGAGTCTAAGTGCGGAGCGCATGCGGCAGCACAGGCGGTGAAAGATCGTGTTTTCCTCATTTTTTCCCGCTTTCTTATAATTCCTTCTCCTGTACTACCGACAAACCTCTTAATTTATTGCTAGTGTCCCTTGATAATTGTTATTTTAAGTGAGAGCAAGACCCAGCTGGCTGGATACTGTAGGAGAAATTCCACACACCACTCCTACACCGCAGACCGACGTCGTATGACCAAGTCTATCTGCAATTATGGTTTTCAAGCTGGCGATTGTGAGTTCCAACATCTCATTCTAACATCCGATTCTCTACGTCCCTCATAGTGAGCAGCAAGTATTAGATAATCGGTATATACTAATCGGCAATTACGTAGAGTGTGGTCGCCTTGGCACTACTACTACCTTTCATCTACGAGCGCGCACAGGTGTTGTCATCCTTGTTCTTGAATAATGCGCCCCATCGGCTAGTCAAGGTCAACGCCTTCGCGTCGCACGAGATCAAGTTCGCCGACCGCATTCGCAGCTGCGAGGATGCGCTGCTCGTCGAATCGGAAGGTCTTGCCATCCTTGGCTGCGATCCCGGTCGCGAGAGGTGGAATACCGTCATGGTAAATAACCCGGTCACTTTATTTTTTTTTCGTCACGGTGCTGTCGTTGGTGGTTGTTTGCCCCCGGTCGGTCGGCCGGCCGAATGGGGACGGGCTGTCATGTCATGTCTCGGCTGCATGCATATCTTTGGCATCATGTGTTTTGCCCTTGCTGACAATCAATAGGGCATATTCCTTCCCGAGCCAGTAGAAAGCGGTGGGCTGTACATATTCGACTACAAAGATGCGAGTGCATCAGAAGATGAAGCGCTAAAGCAGCTTGAATTCGTCGATTTCAAGTTTGCATCCGATTTCCACACTCTGGGCATGGCTTATGATGAGTCTGCGTCAACATTGTTCGTCGCTAGCCATCGCCATGATTTCCCAGCTGTGGAGATGTTCAAGCTGGATCTGAAGGCGTACACGGCGACACATCTGCGCTCTATCCAGCACCCGCTAATCCACGGACCGAACTCTATCGTTTTGATAAACGACCATGAAATCTACGTCACCAATAACAATCACTTCCTTATCCGAAACAATCCCATTCTGAACAAAATAGAGACCAATCTCGGCTTGCCGGGCGGCACTGTTGTCCACGTCGACATCTCACCCGTACTCAAGGACCCGGAAGCCTCGGTGCAAGCTAATATTGTCAAGCGTCTTGCTTTTGCGAACGGCATCGAACTACTAAACGACACAACAGCCGTCGTCGCATCGTCAGGTAAGGCAAAAGTCTACTTCTTCTCTATCACCAGGCCAGAGAGCGAGACCGGTGTTCCAAAGTTCACGCCCGCGTCGGAGCTCAGACTGCCATTCGGTCCGGACAACCTCTCGGTCTCCAAGGACGGCGCGCTCATGATTGCGGGTCATCCACATATTCCGAGTCTTGGCGAGTTCGCCAAGACGCGACATATCTGCAACTCTCCAGCCGAATTCGCGAAAGCGGATGCGCCTATGCAGGAGACTTGCAGGACGCTCTCGGCGCCGTCTTGGGCAGCGAGGTGGACAGAAGATGGCGGACTCGAGACTTTGTATACCGACGTGGAATACCCTTCAAGCGCCACGGTCGCGCGGGATTCAGATAGGAAGATTGGCATAATATCCGGCTTGTATGCCAAGGGGATTCTTGTCTGGAGGGAATAATCATTTCGAAACCCCTTTGAAAGAGAGTTTGGTGCTGGCGATCCCGGGATCTCCCGTAACTTTAGCCAGATTCACTAACCCCTGTGCTTCTATCGGCCATCTCATTTGCCGTGGTGGTAGATTTTACTGCATTTGCAAGGCGATGGCGGCAAATCTGGTTTACAGAGCAAGATTCGGTTTTTCATATCGGAATCAAAAACCTTTGTATGATCATGATCCTAGTGATTGTATGTGCATGTTGACGGGCATAGCCCAACAAAAGTCAAGTATATACAAGAATGAATGAATAAAGCGCAGACATTCCCAATCGAAAGCCAAAGCATCATCGCAAGATCCGCAGTGACAGTCTTCCCGCGTACACCTTCCAACCCCTGACGTCCCCTTGCACGGCGTGCGTTTCACGTCGGCGGGTGGAATATCGTTCGAGATCGATGTCGGACTCGCTCGAGGACGTTCGTTCCGCTTGGCCTACTGGCACTGGGACCAGTAGTCGCCGGTCTTTACGCAGGTGTAAGGCGCCTGGCAAACCGTCGGCCCCGTGTAGCCGATGCCGCCACATCTGTAACTGGTCAGCGAAATCTGTTCTGGGGGGATCACTGGGGCACGAAAACCATGTCCCAATCACAACCGCCCGAACGCCTCAAGGAAAAAGGGAATCGTACTGGCCCCATTGCGGCACTCCAGTCCCTGTGGTTCCTGGCCGCGTCGTTGTGCTGGTGACCATAGTCGTCGTCTTGGTAGGCGTACCCTTGGTGGTGGTGGTGGTGGAGCCGCCGCCGCCGCCGCTGCTGCTAAGCGAGGAGCGGACGCTCTCGAGGAAGCCGTTGTTTTGGTAGAGCTGGCTCATGTCCCACATCATGATGCCGCCGAAGCTCGAGTACTTGGACCTAGTGTCCTGGATGATGCTGCCGAGAGTCGTGGCGTCGACGTAGCCGCCGCCAGCACCAGTGTTGGCGGGTACACCGATGAGAACCTTGACGTTAGGGTTCTTGCTGGTCTGGTGCGCCCAGGTGTCCCAGACATCGAAGTTCCACGCGTTGGGGTTGGAGAAGTTGATCACGCCGCAAAAGTTGTTGTAGAACTGGATGTTGATCCAGTCGAAGGAGATGGCGCCGTTCAGCATGTCGTTCATGGCCGCATCTGGGTACACGCACTGAGGTGCCGCCGAAAGGTAGTACTTCTTGCTGCTGTCGGCGTCCATGAGCGAGCGCAGCTGCGCAGCGAAGGGCACGAAGTTCTGGGTGCTGGACTCGAAGTCAAAGTCGAACCCGTCGACCACGGCAGAGCCGAAGGGTCGGTTGGCGACGCTCGTATCGCTACCGAACAAGCCCCAAACAGTATTGGCGGACGCTTGGGCAGATGACGAGTCACTGAAGCCACCCTCGTAGTATGTGGCACCACCAATCGACAACAGGATAGTCTTGCCTTTGCCCTGGCAGTACTTGATGTCCTCCCTGTAGAATTATGCGTTAATTAATGCCCAGTCATGGCTTTTTGAATGCTGATACGCGAAGACATACTCAATCTCGGGGCAGCTTAATAGGCTGGTGCCGTTAATAGCAGTGCATTGATTGCTAGCGCTGGCGAAATTGGTGGTCGGGACCTTGATGGCTGTCAAGAATGAGACGTTGATGATCTATAAGGCCTCGTTAGAACATTCAATTTGCGGATGTTAGACAAATCATCTCACGTTGATTCCGTTGTCTATTTATTGGAGCGTCAGTAAAAGTTTCTAAAGTATAGTATTATGCAGCTATCATACCGTCGCAGTATTCCTGAAGTCTACCCTGAGTGGTAGCACCGTTGGCCGAGTTCTGGCCTATGTAGATCATGTTAGCTCATCTGCACCGTAGATCGTAGTTTGCTAACCGTTCATCCTTACCCCAGTATACGGAGAGGTTGTCTGTCCCCGAAGCAGAGAATCCGGCGAGAGCGGAAGGGGCGAGAGCGAGCATGCTGGCCATCGAAGCCAGACTTGGTAGAGAGGGAGCCATTTCAATGAAGGAGAGACAAGCTCAAGCTGCCTGAGCTAAAAATGTATAAAAGAGAAAGGAACGTGGGAGCTTAAAGCTGCCTGAGCTGATAGAATGTCCAAGTGTGGATGTCGTGGTTGCTGCTTTCAGATTCATGAGAGGACCGTGAGGGCCGTTCTCATTATATACCACTTCTACTCAGCGAGACCGCCATGCCAGGATCAACGTTACTCAATCATCAGGTATGCCTTGCCGACCATGAGACGACGGGTCCATCGCGCGCGTGCAACCACCGAGCCTGAATCGACAACGCGGCACAGCCAAGTGGCCCCGTTCTTGGAGCCAACGGCATGATCGCGTCCATGGTCAGGGTGAGATTGACAGCTCCAAAAAGCAGTCGATCCGGAATAGTAACATCCCGGATCGGGGCTTCGTTGCAAGAGCATGCTCTGGCCACGGTGGTGGTCAGTCATCCTACCATGAACGGCTGGTCCTGGTGGTAGTCACGATAGGGCATACATACCAGAGAGCGGCAAGCGGATGATACAAGCAGGTGATTAGCCACAAGCGAATCGCAATCAAGATTGGCATGTACGAAAGAGGGATGGGATCGACAGGCACCGAGGTTTGGGTTATACTAGCGAAGGCCTGTGAAGCGTTGACAATGGCAAGTCACATCGTGCTAGTTCGTCCAAGAGCGAGATCAAGGCAGTGATCGGCGGACCCTAGCATTCCAGCGAGCTTCCGGATCGGTGCGTGAAGGAATTAGTCGGGGGGGGGTTCGACCAAGCCGAGCGTACGGCCGGATCGGAAACATAACTGGCGGGGGGCATGTTAATTTAGTAATTGACGAGGAGGCTCTGATATGCAAACAATACAAAATGTCTAATAATAAGTAAGACCCGACCTCTAGTAAGACAACCGACAATCCTCCATCAAGCACGGCCACGCGCGGCGGGGCGCGCCCACTGAAGCAAGACACGGCACGGCGCTCGAGAGACATTGTCTCTAGTTTGAGGCCTACCTTTTTTTTTATTGCTTCTACTGCTTTCTCCCACTTCCACTCCCACTTCTATCCTGTTGCCAACTACTTAGATAGTGATAGTGAAATGTTACATCTTCTTATCCCCAGCTGTTTTATCCCAGCAATTGCACTTACAAGTAGTGCCGGTGCGATTAGCCATTTAGAGATAAGTGGAGGTGTCACTAGAAAGTCTCACGCGTGCTTGCGATTAGCCCCTTGCATTCCCCAGCTTCCCGTTGCGGCATAGAGGAAGGACTTGACGAATAGGAGGATTTATTGGCACATCACCACGAGGGGCCCCCCAGCAAGAGAGTGCGGGCTCTTATGCCAAGAATGGTAGTTAAAGCAAGACCGTTGCAACCTCTTTGTGGGATGAAAGCTGTCTTGTACGTCCCTGGTGACAGAAGGCTATAGATAAGTGGCAGCACTGGATGTAGTCAAGTGTCTGTCTGCCTATGCACGTCAGAGTCGAAAAGTGGAAAATAGCCCCAGAAGAGACAACAGGATCGAGCATGCCCAGTAGAAAACTAAGCCTTATCTTGTTTGTCGGGAGGCGATCATATGAACAAAAAAAAACCCAGGCCAAGCTTCATTGTTTCAATGCAACCATCGTCGAATAGACTAAAACGCTTGTCATCAGCCCTGGGCGCGTAAGTACAACCCTAAGCATTTGCTAATATGCTACTTACTACCGAGGTGTGCCTGTTCTAGCCGTTCTGCTCCTTGCTCTGCCATGAATGAACTCCTATCTACCTACCTATAGAGGTACATAATCCACCAACAACAGATGAAAGGGGGACGCCATAAGACCGACGAAACCCCAAACGGCAAGCGGATGCGACGAGCTTAATTAATCTTTAACTTGGTGTTTTCCCCCTACCCAGATTGCGGTACCGACGCGTCTTCTAGCTGTGTCCATGACATAAACACCACGTGCAACGTTACTGCGTGAGGTATCGCCCTACCTTTAAATCTCACAGCACCCGCCGACTGTGTAGATAACAAATTCTATATGGCTAGGTAGCTAGCTACCAGACTATCTCTAGCATCAGGTAGATAGATAGCGTTCATCTCAGCGCAACTCTCATAACTTGCTCACCCACATCCGTAGACCCGTGATCACGATGGTGTAACACCAGATTAACGACAGGCCGAGATAGCTCAGCTAAAGTGAAAGATAAGCTAGATAACCTATAACTTCAACAGCGCGATCTCGATCTATGGTTACGCCAAAATCCACCTGCCTATCCCTCGCGTGCCGAAGCTCCCACACCAGGATCCGAGAGGAAAGTCAACTAGACCCCCGCGAAAGTGTAAGGCGGAAATGGTAGGAGATAAAATGTATATGTCTCAGCCCTGGATATTCGGCGCGGGCCGAAGACTTACCTTACCTTACCTTATTTTACCCCAGATCTAAGTATTTATGATTAGCACCAGCATTCAATCCATCTCCATCTGACCGAAGCCCTAACTTGTCCTCGTGGCATTACTTGCATACCCTTTTCACCTTAAGTTAGAATAAATTTAGCATCTTTTCCGAGGTTGGTGTCAGCATTAGTGTTAGCGTTACGTGGTGGGCTGTGATTAATCCTTCTAAGTTCACATAGATATCGCCAAGCCGTTGTTCTGAAGGGAAGCTGTTTGGTAAACTGTCATCAGGGATTCAGATGATCTTAAACGATTCCGCATCGCTTAAATTAACATCACGTTACATTAAACCCTCTCGATTTGGACGCCTGGTACCGTATTTAAGCCACGTAGCCCCCAACTCTTATCATTACACCGCATCTAACCAACTACCTCAACCGTCTCCGAATCCTCGAATAATGTTGCCTCATCACGTAGCATACCATCGTAAGCTGAACCCAAGTGGCACTTGTCTGTTACAAACTTGGTAACCCAAAGAACGAACCTCGACTCGTCTGCTGGCCCATTTCCCTTCTCTAGATGGAACCAAGTCACGATAGGGGGGGAAATAACAGTCAATCGACAAGACGAATTTCCCATCAAATGAAAGCATTAACAAAGTAGCAACACTTCCAAGTTTATAATCTGCCAACCTAAAACCAGATACATCTACCATATCACTATATGGTCCAAAAAGGTCGACAAGTAATCCGAATTCCTAAGATAAACAAAGAAGACCCGGAAAAGGAGCCTCCAAAGGGGGCAAAATAACGAGGTTCCAAAAACTCAGTCAGTCCAGTGTAAAAATCAGTACCCGCGGCCCCAAAATAGATATCCACCTTCCCTCGCATACTCCCACCGAATATGACGGCGCCAAAACTACCATCAGCATTTCCGCAAGAACATCCCAATGCCGTCTCCTTGCATACAGTCTAGACATGTATCCGCCATAGGCCCCTCGGATAGGAGGACACCAGAGTGCGCCGTCGAGCCCGGGCAAGGGAACGTGCCGAAAGTATATTCAACACCATCGTATAGGACCCCGTTATCCATCGTCTCGATGATCCGGGGCATCGAATTGTATGTCGTGTTAGCATGTGAAAAATCGTCGAGCGCTGTGAATGTAACGATGCCCGTACCCGTCAGATTAAATGCAGTCCCATGATCCATCCGAAACGAGAGCTCGCAAGTCTTCCCAATGTCGGAGTCGTCGAAGTGGAAGTCGAAGATGGACGACGCATTTGGCGATACTTGGATGTGCTGCGCTGCGTTGGGCCCATAAGCGGTGTCTGGATTGCCTAGATCCGTAAGAATAATGCTGTCGGGGCCGACTTCGACGCATCCGCTTGATGTAGGAGCGGGTTGTGTAACTGTTGTGGTCGACGTGCTTGTAATGCTCGTGGTAGTAGTTCTCCCGTCAGTCGTGAACGGCGAAGGGGATAGTGGCCCTGTTGAAGTGGATGATGTAGCTAGAGTGGAAGGTGTCGTTCTTGAGGACGACGGTGAGTTTGTTGATCCCGGAGCTGGACCGGCCCCCCCTCCTGGACCGATGCCACCCCCTGGACAGGTAGACGGCGCACAATTATCTGCGTGGATTGTGATTTCATGGCATTGGTTACTAATCGGACGGAGATAAATGTTGACCTCGTCGCCCTCTCCGGTTGGACATTCGTAAAAGACAGACTGGTCGCTGAAAGAGAGAGAGCCGTCGCACCCGATTTGGAAGCCATGATCTGGTTGTTGATTTTTGTCACACTGAAGTGTGAAGGTCGGGGCTATCGCACATCTTTACTTAGTAATGTGATTATTGTGAGGATCAAATATCGAGATTGACCTACGAGTCCACCAACATCCGCTACCTTGCTGATCAGCAAAGGCATCACCGAACCAAGTGAACAAGCTTGGTGACACATCACTGCTAGCCCGGGCCTGACCGCTGTGTTTCTCGCCGATGGACCCGTTGAAGGCCCCTAAGCATGACAGATGAAATCCGCAACCGACATTGTCACGTGTAGCGTGGGCATCAACGAAGTTCAAAGAATGCAACCAGAAGACGGACAGGAAAGGTATCAACATGGCTAATATCATGGCGCAGAGGCACTTGCGGAACTTGCCAGATCTGAAAAGAAGCAAAATGATGGCGGCCCAAGGAGTCTTCCAAGAAAAAGAACAACCAGACCAAAGAACCAATTTGCTTATGATGCAACTTGGATGCAGCCTCGTAACCAGAATTAGGTGGGCGATGACACTGTTGTGAGATGATCGTGTCTCCTGCGAACAACCGTGTGTAACATTCCTAGCTGCGTTTTCTGTTGGCTCCGTGCCTTCCTTTCCGTCTCATGCATGCCTTCCACGCCTTGCTGCGGGTAGCGGAGCAACTTCCTGCTGCAGGTGCTACAAGGGCAGAACAATTGGAAGCAGTAAAGTAGTTGCGCTTCAGTTAGAATACCGAGGGTTAAGGCTCATATTGTAGGCCAGAGTCACTGGAGGATCACGAGGATCACAAAGGTAGGTCACGAAGATAGGTATTCGAAAGTTGATGTAGGTAACTGGTGTGCTCGCATTCCGTTTGCTACTACCTATCACCCACAAAACTGGCATTTCAACCATTCTCTTCACCGTCGCTGGAATCATCGTCCGACTCGCTCAACTCTTCTAGGGGTATCATGTCATCATCATCATCTCCACTCGCCGCTTTCTCGGTATCGTCTCCGGGCGCGTTATCTGAGTCGTCGTCCTCACTAAAACCTCCAAATTCATCCTCATCGCCTTCACTGTTGTCATCCTGGTCCGCAGTCTTTGCGCTGGCTAACGGTTTTGCGACAGGCTTCGAAGTCAAAGAGACGTTCTCATCCGTATCATCTCTTTTCCGTTTCTTGGGCATTTCGCCTAGCCGGCCCTCGCGACCCTCAATACCGGCCGATGCATCCTCACCTTCGGCCTTTGGTGCTGGTGTAAACCAGGGGATCTTCCCTCGCATGAAATCTAGATCCAATGATTAGTAAATGGTCGCAAAATACTAGCAGAAATGCAGCACGCCTGCGGAACACGAATGAAAAGCGGGAGCGTATCTAACCTGTTAAAACCATCTTCGCAACGCCATCCATGTCGACCTCGCCAGCCTTCAATAACCTTCCACCTTTTCGGCCGAGTATCTCTAAAAACTCGTGATGATCTTTCCAATTGCTGATCTCGTAGGTTCGTTCAAGATGATGCCGCTTCACCTTGGCCATCATTGGTCCCATATATTGTTCCGGGTTCTCGACCTTTTCGATCCTTACTACTCCACGAAGCAAGATATCCACGGGCTTGTCGTTGGCGTTAGGAGGCACAATACCAGGGCAGCTAGCAAATTTGGTTAGCATCATTACTCCAAGACTTCTCTCTTCGATTCCAGTTCCGTAAGTTTCGACTTGGAATTTGGCACAGACCAGAATTATCAGTAAATGATGACTTACTCAATGAGATATATCCTTTTCATCAAAGTTACGAACTGCCAGACCTTCGTCTCACCAGGGATTGGGGCAACAGTAGCAACCTTTTTAGCCTTTAGCGTGTTGATTAAGCTCGACTTTCCGACATTGGGATAGCCAATAAGGCCCACGCTGATCTGTTTTCTATCTTTGTGTAAAGATGAAAATTGCCGTAGGAGTGATATAAGCTGCCCCTTTCCAAAGGAATTCGTTATTGAAGAGTGGAACGCTAGCGTAGGAACTTCTTTTGACAAATGACGAACCCATGCAGCCTAACAGAGTCAGTAAGCCGGCTCTAATACTTATTGGCGTAAAAAGGACAGAGGAGTGAGATGTATGATTCGTAACTAAGAAGTATACCACAGGCTGCCTGAAAACGGCAGAGGTAGACTTCAACTCAGTGAAACACGGCGAAACTTATGAGAGGGTCCCAAAACGGGGCCCAATCAGCTCTCAAGTCCGAAGACAAGAGAACAGCAAGTTTTATATTTGATTTTCCAACGCTGTAACAGATAACTTCCAAGGAAGGGCAATAAAGCAGAAAGTATCCTGACAAGAGCATTGGGATATGGCGAAGATGACAATTACGAAACAATAAGATACGTACCGCCACTGAAGTAGGAATCAGGTCGACTTTGTTAAGAATGAAAACTAGATGCTTATGCGGGGCTTCCTTTTTGAGATATTGCTCAACCGCCCGACATCTCGTACCTTCGGGATTGCGGGCATCTGTTTGAAGTTAGAGATCAGTAAATGGCAAATAACAACAGTATCAGAGCGACATATGCAAAGTACATACCTAGCACGTGAAGAACCACATCCGAAGAATCCAGGACCTTATATAATTCGTTCCATATCCGTTTGCTCTGGCCTTTGCTGAAAACAGGCTCGATAGCCATTGACAAGGGGTCTGCAAGTTCAACTCTATCCTCACCGCCCTCAGCTTCGCCAGCGCCACTCAGGAGTCTAGCTTGTTCCAAACGCTCGGTATATGTATCCATGCTGTTCTCGGTGTCCTCAGCTAGATCGGTCAAAGAGCTCACACCAAGCTTCACACGTTTGCGCTGCGACTTAGGCCCGAATGTGTCCGCAAACGACGACGTTTCGATCGTCATTTTCGCTTGGTGCTGTTTCAGCCCTGGCGTATCGGAGCCATCTCGAATAAGAGTCATAGGAAGCTTATTCGATTTTAACAGGACCGAGTATGGATCTGTAGCTTTTTCGGCCATGGCTTCCCGGAATTGCGTTAAGCTGTCCTGCGAGATGACTCTCGTATTCTGAAACCATCGGCGATTCGGTTCTATCCGAGCGACGGGAGCATCTCGCGACTCTGATGGCGATGTTAGTAAGTCGTGACCAAAGACTAGACGGTCGCGCTGTGGAAGAGAACGGTCGACGTTCACCGAGAGAGAAACGTACGATATTTGGCAGCCCTGTAATATGGTTAGAAGCCGGCGTCATCTTGTCACATATAACAACGAACTCACTGGACAATCTTTCCCTCAGCGTTCCTTCGCGGGCCATGGTCCTTGCGAATATTCAGGGCTCGGATCTTTTTCGCATCCCTACAATTGCCTATTAGCATTTGCCATATGATATAAGAATAGCGAGAATCCCCCACCACAATTCTCTTTCCTTCCTACCTTACCTGTAGAAATTCTCGCCCTTGATCTTGACGTTGTCCATGCTACCCGTCTTCCCCTCTCGGGCAAGGCGGGTCCTTTCCTTCTTTCCGGTACCCATGATTGCGGTTGAGGTGCGAGTTCAGGTTGAGACCAGAGGAAATTGGCTGGCTGGTGAAGTAGGTGGAAGGGGGATGGGAATCGCTGCAGCTTGTCTAAGAAGATTTATTCTGGCGCGGCCCCACCTTGGTTTTTCTGCCCGGCAGCGAAATCTTCACCGCTTTGCTCCGTTCCCACACCCATCCAAAAAGGTGGGGCGAGATGGACCCCGGGACCTTCAATTCGGATGCAACTTTTCTATCGGCATGAAAAGTTGGACGAAAGCTTCAACCAGTTCCGCCGTAGTCAACAAAACGTTAGCGCCAGCGACAACGCAACCAACAAGCTCGAGAGGAGAGGGGGAATAGCTCTACAGGGCTATTCTGGATTGTCAATCCTCGATACCTGACAGGACTTGTCTTGTCCGTGCCTAAGAGGCACCCACAACCATCACCATGGCCTCCCTCCTCCCACGAGCCGGTCTGCTGCCGCGAAGTATAACAAGCAGCACAGCCACAACGCCATGCACAACACCGGCACTCACACGGCTCTTCTCCTCGACGCCTAGTGCCCTGTCACAGCAGATCCCGCCCGAGTCTCCGCTATTCATCAACGTACCGAACCCGCCACAGGACCAGTCGATCGAGGCGAAGCGGGAGCTGAAGCGCGTGCGAGGTTTCGTGCCCGTACCCCGCCGCGTCTTCGCACACCGAGACAGCCACGAGAAGCCCACAGACTCATGGCTCGGCCGGGCCGCTCCCGAACCGAGCAACGCCAAGTCGCAGGCTGAGCCTGGCTCCGACGTGCAGGCCTGGAAGCGCAAGATGGCCGCGAGCCGTCGCGAGAACATCCGCTCCGGTGTGCGGGATCTATGGGCGAGGAAGCAGCGCGTCGACACCAAGCGTCTAGCCGCCCGCACCGCGAAGCTAGCCGCCAACAAGGCCGCCGCCATGGCTCCCGAGCGCGAGGACGAGCGTCTGACCCGGGGCACCATCAACGCGGGCACCCTGCAGACGTCCGTGGCTCCCGACCCGGACCGCTTCGAGCGCGGATTTGCGTCCGCCGCGCGCACGGCCGCCATCGCGGCGGACAAGAGTGAGGCGCGACGTGATGCCATTCAGACCCTGTACATGAACGCCCGGTCCTTCATCGTGAACGAGACGGAGCTGGAGGCCGCTATCAATCGCGAGTTCGCCGATGATCGCTTCGAGGCAATGGGCCAGAGTGGTGCCGGCTATCGCATCCAGAATATCTGGGACGCCCAGAACGAACCCATGTCCGTGGCTACCATGTTGAAGGACCTTCAGCGCAACAACGACACCTTGATATCCGACCTCACTTCAGATGAAATGCGCACGGTCCGGAGGCAGAAACAGGTGGCTGAAGAGTTGACCGGTGGCAAGATGGATGCGTTAAATCACAGTGGCAGCTGATCCTTGATCTAGTAGAGCAGAGCTCATTTGGACACATTGTCCCCAGTAGAAAAAAATTGGGGGCTGTACAAGCACTTGGGCAAAACTCGTCCATTATGGACCATTACTCGTCATGAAACTTGCTACGAATATGTATCATATGTATATAATGAATCTCTGTTAAATTATATTCTGAAATGACTGAGAAAGAGAATCCGTAACGCCGCCCGGGACCATCCATATGCGTTAAAAGAAAAAGAGGCGATGATCAGGCCCTATTATCTACACCCAAGCAATGTGTATCTGCTTGCAACAGATGCCCAAAATCCGTCAAAAGCGGGTCCAACATTGACGTCTCTATCATGCACATACCACTAAATCCGTCGTCTTTAAAATATCTTACTCTACCTTCTCTCCACCAGTAAGAAATGCATCGCTGTGTAAGCCAAAACAACGAAAACAGCGGCGAATATGCCCAGGTTAACGATGTCCATCCACTTGGCCCCATTGTCAAAACCGAACGAGCTTAGAATCGCGGCGCCCGGCACCGTGATGTCCAGTCCGTACTTCTTGTCGACGAGCGTCAGTTTGACAACCTCGTTGACGATGAGTGCTTCGAAGCCGTAGTGGAAAATGGACAGAGACTGTAGCCACAGTGCTGCATCGGGGATCTTATTGTGATTCAATAACAGTCCAGCGAACAAAAGTGAGAACAACATCACCAAGCTGCCGATTAAGTTGGCGACACCGCCGTCTTTGCAAACTATGCCTATGAAAAAGCAAATAGATGCGGCTGCGAGATTGAAGAGGACCAAGGTCAACATGAAGGTGAAGAAATGCGGTGCATCTGGTATAAGGCCCGTCATGGGGTAGATGATCGCACCCATAATAATCGGAGGGATGATTCTGAGAGGAACTATGTCGAAAATAATTTTGGCCGCGAAGTACGTGATGGGGGAATAGTACCCATTGGCTCGCTCGCGAACAAACAGGAGCCGTTCTGAGGCAAACACGTTCAAGCTGGTGAGCGTACTGAACCCAAAGAGGGCGAGGAGGAAGAAGAATAGGCCAAGTCGGTTCTGGAAGCCAGGTATGTCGTCCGTCAGGCCGTAGAAGAGGTAGCCAGAGAGGACAGCGAGAACGATGGCGATGGCGTAATGGGTCAACATTAGGAGTGGGTTGCGGTATAGGTTCCTCCATGTTCGTTGTGACAAGATAATGAACTGTCGAAGATAACCAACTCGTGCATAGCCACGACCAATTGCACTGCCATTGTTGTTCCCAATCGCAGTACCATTCTGTCCGTTCGCTTCACGGGCAGCAGCTACGGCCTGTTGGATTTCATCATGGGTGTTCTCCGCGATATTGGATTCGGCAAAAGACTGAACGAGAGCATCCAAGTTGGTTCCGGCTGATGGAGGAAGATCGTGAACATCTTCAACAATAATCTGAGGCGGGATACCACCGGCGGGTTGCTTATGAAGTTTGTATGCTCCAGCTTCTTCTTCCACATCAGATGATGCGGCCGTATCAGCAGTATTCTTGCGCCTGGTGAAAAGCTCCCGTTCTTGACGGGCCCTGACCGAGTTTTTGCGTTTGTTCTTGGGTCGACTTGAAGATGGCTCGACGATAGAGCTTTCCTCAGCAGTGCTGTTACAAATACTAGCTACCGACTTCACGGCCTGTGTACTACTCGGACCAACACTGCTGGCAGTATCGTTCAATAAGCTGCCATCATCAAAAAATCCTGCATTGCTAGCATGCATAGTCAGGTCAACAAGATAATCGGCAATATTAAATCCTGGTGGGCATGCGTAGCCAACCTCATCGAAGTATTCCTGGCATCGCGAAAAGGGTCCCGAAAACACGGTTTTGCCTTGAGCTAGGAGAATGAGGCGATCGAACAAAGCAACGATGTTCGATCTTGGTTGATGAATGGTGAAGATGACAGTGCGCTTATATGTCTTAGCCAAAGTCACGAGACATTCGATCACATTATACGCGTTGTAAGCATCAAGACCGCTCGTCGGTTCGTCGAGGAAGAGGATTGATGGGCTTGTAACGAGCTCACAAGCGATGCCAACACGGCGTTTCTCACCACCTGAAATGCCACGCCCTTTGCCCTCTTCCGATCCGATCAATGAGTCCCGGATATGATAAATACCAAGTTGCTTCTCCACTTCGTACACCCGTTGCTCCTTGGCTGCGCGACCCATGTGTCGAGGAAGTCGGAGAAGAGCGCTCGTCAGGATGGTCTCATGGACTGTGAGAGTGGGCAGCATCGTGTCTTCTTGATCGACGAATCCTACGACGCTCTTAAAGTCGGCATCGCTAACCTTTTCGCCATTAACATAAAAGTCTCCAGAAAAATGGCCCCGTTTATTTTTGCGAGCAAGAATGTCCAAGAAACTTGTCTTTCCCGCACCGGAGGCACCCATAATAGCGGTAATTTCGCCGGGATGAGCGATTCCGCGAATATCATTGAGAATCGGTTTTCCGTTCAATCCGTAACTGACGTTCTCAAAATACAGTGAGGCTGGTTTGTGATCCGTCATAAGTTTCGTGGACTCGTCATCAGA
This sequence comes from Xylaria sp. 218_066, assembly GCA_019843955.1. Taxonomy (NCBI): domain Eukaryota; kingdom Fungi; phylum Ascomycota; class Sordariomycetes; order Xylariales; family Xylariaceae; genus Xylaria; species Xylaria sp. 218_066. The sequence goes on along the minus strand of JADKYC010000084.1, from coordinate 132,813 downwards.
ATCGTCCAAATGGATGGCTCCATACTTATATTGGCGGCGAGAAAGGTACCAAGTCACTAGAATAACAGCCACAACGAACAAGGAGCAACCAGCGATGACGCCGGCGATCAGAGGCGTGTTGATAGTCTTAACGGGTCGCTGGTATCCGGGTACTTCAGTGTGATAAAGGCATTCACCAGATCGGCAGTCCAGCTCGATGCTTTCGTCTCCGAATATGCTCCGTACCATCCAGTCTAGTTGAGGTTCCTTGAACTTGCATGCATTCACGCCGCCGCCTTGCTGTAGGCATTCGAACGTGGCTGGGCCTTCGACAGATTCTTTTAGAAAATCGGTCAGATCGATAGAACCTTCAAGGCCGCACAGGAACCGATCTTTAATACAGTCGCACTTAACGTCAGGGCACTTGTAATAGGTGCTGTTCTTGTCGGACGTGAAAGTTGCGCTTGATTCACAGTTCTCCAGATGGCAATAGAAAGACTCAGTCCGGTCGACCCAAACTAGGGGCGCCGTTGTCAGCTCATTTCGGCCAGATAGATCAATATGGCATGACGGGTTACTCACATTGAAAGTCACAGAAGCCGATTTGCTTGTCGCAGGTGAAAGAAGCCTGAGGGATCTTGCCGTCAAGCATGGAGAGAATCTTCTCGTTCGTAACACCGCACATCTGGTAGTTGTTCTTTACAACCTCACCGTTCTGGTAGCACACGCCATCCTCGCCGGTTTCCATCAAGGCATTGCAGGCCTTATCTTCGGTACAGACATTGCAGTTGACGCCAGTCCAGCCATCGTCGCACTCGCAGGTGTCGCCCGTTCTTATGGGTCGATCTCTGCCTCGCGCCAACGAGCCGCATGCTATTTGCCTGTCAGTATCAAGCCAACAGCAACAAGTCACATTCATAGCGGGGAAGCAGTACTTGGTTGTAAGCAGTCGTCGCCTCCAAAACCCGCAGGACAGTCGCATTTGCCGTTATACGGATTGCAGTCGGCGAACTGGCCACACTCGTAGGCTGGGAGGTGGCAGTTGAAACTATCGCGTGGACGCAATACGTGTCAGTTCGCTAAGCCTAAACGCCGAGCGGTGTCGGTGGAGAGGGGACATGGCAGCAAGCTTACCACGGAGGACAGTCTCCCGGCCTATCGTCCAAGAGCGCCAGCTGCGCCCGCATCATATCGACCTGGGTATAATTTCTCTGTGCAGCGACCAGGCACGACAGGGACACTGCGCCCACGGCGAGGAGCCGAATACTCGGCGGCGACATGTTGGGAGCTCCCGCAAGGTTGTGTAGTTTGGTAATTGTTGGATAGGAGCTCTCCGACACCAGGTCGGGGTCTATATCACAAACTTCGGAGCAAGGATAGCCGACGGCGATGGGCGGTGGTAGCGATGCGACAGGCTACCACATTAGATCAAGACTATCGCGGTAGGCAGCAGGCAGCAGGCGATAGACGGTAGACGGGTCGCTTTCGGATGGACGTGAGCTTGCGAAAATGGTACTGGCATATAAATGAAGGGCCAAACCCATTCAAGACGATATTGTAGGAACAGCTTGTTGGACAGATCGCATCTAGTCTGAGCTTCAATCAATCAGCTCATTCACGGCTGCAGTCTCCCGAGGTAAGATCAGGCGAAGGTAGATACTGTAGATAGAGAGCGGTGGCTATAGCGGTGGGAGCTTGATGACGAGTGGCTTTAGCGGGTCTTAGCAGGCTGCTTAGGGACTTAGTGTCCCCACCCACCTAATAGGATTACCCCCCTAGTTGCACACTCGAATAGAACACCATAACCACCACTAATAGGGCTATTTTTCAATAACCAATTGATCTATTGACTATCTGATAGATTCTATTCATTTAGCATACTTTCGTACGTAGCCTGCGAAATTCTCTGGTGTTCTAGTTCAAATTCAGTAGCGTGGTTAGCTATATACCTAACTGCCTGTTTTTTTACTTCGACCTAGGCTGTATAAATAGCGTTAATATTATAAAAAGTTTTCTAGGGGTCTTTTTTAACCCGTTTACGCCCTATAAGCTATAGCTCTTTGTTTTTTAGCTTTAAATCTTTAATTTCGCGTTTTTATAAAGCTACTTAGGCAGTTAATAGATCGATAGCCTTGCTTGCTTTTCGTACAAGGGTGTTAGCCGTGGCTATAAAGTTTTCGGAATTGGTTTTTAAAGCTTTAAACTATATACGAAGGTCCTAAAACTTTTTTAGAGTAATTTAGAGCTGTTCGCCAGTTTATTTGTTTATTTGCTAAAGTGCTGTTTTTAGTATAGTAGGTTTATAGTTTACGCCTACTATTTTGGTGTTTTTAAGTAGTTTCTTTCGGTTAATAGGCTACAAACCTAATTTTTTAAACGCCGTAGTAATAATCGAGAGCTATAAAGTTTTTTTGCGTGCTTTAGCGTACGCCGCTAGAAATCTCTTTTTATAAACGGGCACTAATGCTGGCAAGTGGGCGAAAAGCTTTATTTTTTCGCGAAAATAGTGTTTTAATATAGAAAATATACCTACGTCTACCGGTTGGGCTACATATAATTTATAGGAGGGTAGATATATTAATTCCATTTAATTAAACTACGCTTTATATATAAACTTGCTGTTTATATAGGTAGCGTAGCTATTTAGGAATAAAACTTTTTATTGCTTAAGATTTACCGGCTTTATTTCTGGCAAATAAACCTTCGTAAGCTAGAAATAGGCTATTCGGTTGGTAGTCTACCTAGTAATCGTAATATTATATTTTTACGTTAGAAATTCAGCTTTGAACTACTGCTTTTAAAAGTGTTCGCTTATGAATATAACCGCTGGTGTAAAGCTACAACTATTAGCTAATATAGTTTCCAAAATAGTTACTTAAGTGGTAGCATCGGAGTGCTGGCAAGAGCCACGCTTTGTAAGCGATAAGCCTACTATTCTGCTGTAAAGAGATTCGCTTTCGCGAAGTCTGTGTTTATTTATATTGGCTATGAAGGGGGCTATAATTTTATGCTTTTGCTGTACAGCATATTAGTAATCGAATACAGCTTTAATTCGATTTAAAAAATCTGCCGCAGCTTTAGAGGCTTCGAGAGCTTCCTGCGGCTTTGTTTTTATATTTAGATGCTTTTAAATAAAGCAATTAACCTAGTGGTTGCCGATTTTGTAGCTGGACCCTTGGGCTTCTAGAATATACTAAGCGAATTAGACGATTTCCTAGCGGTAAGAGCTTCAACTAGCGCTTTTAAAGTTATATATCCAATTTACTATTCGATTTTTTATTTTAGGGCTTAGAATCCGATTTATTTTGTGGGCTTGTTCGCGAGACAGACTTCTACGGAGTTTGTAGGAGAGTGTAGAGGTGGCTACTTTATATAGGTTAGCTGTAGCCTTTTGCGATTGACCGTTTTTTATAGCCGCAACTGCGGCTATAATATTTTGTTCGTAATCTATAGGCATGGCGAATTTAATAAAAAAAAAGACTGTTTTGGTAGTTATTTTGCTATTCAAAGTGGTTGGTGGTGGTGGTGTACACCGCTATTTTGAGTGTGCAACTAGGGGGGTAATCCTATTAGGTGGGTGGGGACACTAGCAGCTTGGGGAAACACATGACGAAACCAAGGCACAGCCCCATCCCTTCCACGTGAAATCAGCCCGGGGTAAATCCAGTTTTGTTGTACATGAATTATAAGCATAACTACATATCCATACATCTCTTTGCTGAAGTCATCTCAGCATTATCGTTTAGTTATGTTGAAAGAACATAAATGCGAGCTCATTTTCGTCGTCGAAATTATATAATACTTCAATTTCTTGATTCGATTTCTTGATTCGATTTCTTGATTCGATTTCTTAAGCCCTTGTTAGATACTCACATCATACAATCTAGCAGTATTTCGATTCGGAAGACCACATATTATTGCAGATGTAACTAAAACAGTTTGTTAGACACTTGGTCCAAGTGCAAGTGGGACAGTGTTCAACTTGTATTACACTATACTATCCACGTCCAGGCTTACGGAACCTAACTCTAAACAAAATATCCCGACAAAAGTTTGAGACGACTTGCTTAAAAGTCAAGAAGATATTCAATTGTGCCCGCTAACCTTTCACCATCAAGTATATCACAGACGATGAAAAAGAGAATTACAAGAAAGTCGGTCGGCATATATTTTTACACTTGGGTGCAGTCATTACATCGACCGCCCAGAATCGACGATGCGATCAGGTTAGTCCTCTTCACCATGGTTACAATTGGCATTGCAGCACATTCATGGAGCTCAATGACCAACAGTCTGCTCGCATTTGTCTGCAGAACTTACGGTGCTCGGCTAAAAAAACAGCATCGCCTAACACATCTATAACCAAACCCCATCTAACCAATGCACGACTCGGGATAGTGTTCCCATAGCCTTTTCTAACAGTTCCCCGTGAACCCTGGATATCAATAAATCGTATAAAAAGTAAAACAGTGACAAGGTTAAGCATGTCTTAACTCGCTAGCCGGGCAATTTCTCTGGCGGCCACATATCGTCCTGGGTCCCTTCGAGCGATCTCACCCAGATGCTTGGCCTTACTTCTCAGTCGACGGCCTTCTTCTCGTTCATCAAGCACCGTGAGAAGACTGTCACGCAGACCTTCTACGGTCCAATCAGGTGCTGTGGACCGCGTGGCATATACACCGACACCGACATCTTCAGCCAACTGTGCATAGTTATAACAGTCTAACCACATGGGAATGACGACCTGGGGGATGCCGGCCCTGGGAAAAGTCAGCGAACAGAGAATCTCACGGATTAAGTAATAACCTACGCAATGGCTTCATGGTAGCAGTTTGCGCCGCCATGGTGGACAGAGGCTGCGACGTGGCCCGTTTCCAGTATCGATGCCGGGCTGACAGTGAGCCACTCTACGATTCTAAGCCGCCCCTGATCTATGATGCTCTGAACCGGTAACGTATAGTCGTCAGGTGCGCCTTCTTCCTTAGCCATCTTCCATAACACCTGGACATCAGTCTTGGCAAGAACTTCCACTATCGCCTGCGCCATTGTCGTCGCGTGATGCTCGGAGTAGGTGAAGAGACTTCCGAGGTTTATGAGCACCGTCGGTGCTCTCGATAACCAAGCCACTAATTCCGGATCTTGCTCCACGGCCGGTTCGGCGTCAAAAATGATAGGTCCTGTGCTAGTAACGTTGGGAGGAATAAAATCGAGAGGAAGGCTGGCTTCCGGCAGGTTTTGCGAAATCCATGGTCTGTCGACGGGACGTGGAATAGTGAGCGAATCCTCTATCCCGTGCGCCTCGAGGTACTGTTTAGTCTCCTTCGAATCCGGCCTAGTCAAAACCCCATAGATAAAGCGCACGGTGAAATAAATATTCTCGGGTATCTTCCGCCACGGTACTGGGAAGGGAAAGTCGCAACCAATTCTGAACTACCTTGTTAGTCGATACCGAATCTCATAACGGGCCGCGGACCAACCGAGAATATTTCCAGAACATGGCTCCGTTAGGCTGCTCGGCCCAGAACGTGTCGGCCAGGACATTAGGGGTAACATAAGCATACAAGCGATTATTCTGCCTTGCAGCATCTATCGCCGGTCTCATAGCAATATCCAAAACGACCAGTGCCGGGTCGACAGTTTGAATAATCTCAGAAGCCTTCTCATAAAGCTGGACATGTTCTCTTCCATCCCAAGGTGACATTGCGGGCATCACAGAACGCATTATTTGGTCTATACCCTTAATCCCAGGCGCATGTACCATATGACGGATAGACTTCCTTCCAAGGCCACCCATACGGTCTGAGAGCGCTTGTGCATACTCCGGTCCAGGAAGCTCATGGAAGTGAATATCCTTAGCGCTCTTGACCTTTCGCCGAGCTAAGGAAGTGACTTTTGCGATTTTGGAGGCCACTCGAGGAAAGGACGCGATATGAACGTCGATCCCCGGGTGCTTCTCTAGGAGCGCGCTGGCCGTCGCTAGATGTACGTTGCTAAGACCATACTCGGCATTGGTAAAGAATAATACTGTCTCGTTCCTGCCCTGGACCGGGGCAATGTAGTCTGTTTTTGTTGACGATGACGCTTGAGCCAGAAAGATGGCCACCAAGACCACTGAAGCCGCAAAGATAGTGGCTGTTTGACGTAGTCGGCCCATCATGAAGCTCTCACCATACAAGTGGGCTCCTAGAACGACTCAAGAAAATTTGATGAAAGAGTGGAAAAGGATGCTGAGAAGATATAAATGGCGTCAGCCAACATTTACTGTAAAGTCGAGCTGAGGGGCTCAACAAATCCTCACAGTACTATTCAGTAATAACTGAGTCAAAGATTATTAGCGCGCCAACTTGAAAATAACTAACCCCGGTCACCAATGATGGTAGTTTTCCATAAGTGTTAGTCTTCTGGCATGTTTCGGTGCCATTTCCACAGGACCAAGGGGGTCCCAGGTAAGGAAGAACACATCATCCGATATACAAATGACGAGTGTTGCCAACATAGTGCCTGGAAAGAGAGGTATGCCACACCTTACGTTTTCATAATACTGAAATCAAATATCTCCATGCAGAGTAATACCACGTGCAGCATACATACTAACACCCGTGTGACAATCCACTACGGTGACCAACTTCTGCACTCTTATCGTTCTAATTATAGGTTCTAGATTCCCCATATCACAAAATTAAGTGGAAAAGTATCGGTGCTATTCCGCTCATGGATGGCATTGTTGAATAGTACTTTGCCGGGGGAGTGCAAACAAAGAGGACCCTTAGTCGAGTTCACCCTGGAATTCCACGTATAATCCACCGATCTTATAGGGGGGTGGCTACATGGATTGTAAAGTAAGCCCGATCAAAGAGGCAGCAACCTGGACATCTAAAGCAGTTGAATCTACAAGTAAGCTCGATAAAGAGCCAATTGAAATCGCAGTCACATAACGCCCTCAACTACAAACCAATAACCTCGAGGCCTTTAAGATTTAGCTCGTTGTGAATTACATTTGACGATCTAATACAGCATTCGAAGTCATAGGATTGCCAGTCGTCATGGCCAACCGTTATTGCATCCCGTTAAGTCCTAGCTGGGCTGACAAATTTTGCCGTAACGTGGGCACAGTTAGTCTAGGGCTCCAGTTCGCGCATGTGAACCCTGTCACTGGGATTTCATACATACGTAGTACTATGTATACTCCCATAACCATGGCAGCACCGGTAGTTCTAGCGGTTAGGGTGGGCGCTAGGAGTAGTGGTTCTATGGTAATCCTACGCTACCAGTACTAGGGTGTCGATCAAAGGGAAATTGGGGGACAATGAGACGATGATCGTACGCAATCTGTCCAGTACAGTTACGTATGATTTCTAGATACATACCCTCGATACCTTCAAGCAAGTGGGACTGTAGGAAGAGCAGATCATCAAGAGATGATTTCGAGAAACATGCCAAGCTGCAGTTTGTTGAGGCAATAGGTAGCCTTTGAGATAGCAGGAAGCACTGGTTCCTATTTAGGAAAACCGGTTATCTGAAGATCATCACGGTTGGACTTGCCTGTACTTAACACATACATAGGAAAAACGGAGAAGCTCAGTTTCGGTTACAACTTACTATTTGTTTATGACCTTCTACTTGGGAGCTGGATATGAATAAAGACAGACCGATATCAAATTCTAATTTATTACACTTTTGTATCTTGAAAACTCCTAACCCATTTTGGTCCTAGAATCTCCTCGGAGATACTGGTATCATACGGAATAACCCAAGGTAGTGAAGATGCGTATATCCGATGCCAGGGGTTAGATTATCTAAAACGCGGCGGTCTACATATTCACCGAAACCTTGATTGCCTGATCACGAAAACAGACACGATAATGGGAGCTAATAATAGATAGACGAAAGCGTAGCTTCCGTGTATATAGACCTAGTTTGCCGCCAGAGCTGAAGGGAGAAGCCTGTTCAATATGGTTCCCTTGCGGCCATAGATGATTATATGCGAATAGAACACTAGTTCCGAGCCTCATCCTCGTTACAACTGGCGATAAAAGTTGTAATAATTACAGTACCCGTTACCGGGATGCCAGTCTATTACAAGCTAGGTACAAGACAAGCTCCAGCAAGATCATCCTATTTAAAGCTATGGGGCTCTATTGTCTTGGACTGGAATATCAGGGCAAGAGTGTAACCACCTCGTATTACTAAGTCAAAAGGTTCCACTGCTTACAACACCGACTACGTCTCAATGACGAAGTGAGAACAGTCTATTTCATTTTCTTTTTCTAACATTGCCCTATGTTGAAACTGTTATAAATTGAAGAGGCTGTCCCTGAGGCGTTTCTGGCCACATCTTTATGAGCGATTACGGCACCGGTACCAATAATAACTGTGACGTAAAATGCGACCCTAGCTATGACCTAATGAGCGACGACAATGGGATAGCTTGGCTCAAAAGTCGCTATACGTACACAGCAGGAAAGTCGCGAACGAGTGTTAGATCCTAGTACAGGTAGGCGAGTATAATCAATAGGGTGATTATGATTCCGTGCAATCCCCAGAGTATGGAAGTCCAAAATCACTGGTTCATTCACAGTAGAATAACTCCGCTACGGCGGCCAAGAACAGTTAATTTACGTCGTTCAGAAGTATTGCTAGCGACCTACGCCTTGCGCGCCCTTCCATGCCGCTAACATGTCAATACGAGTGTTATTCTCACTTATAAGAACGCATGTCGAGTACGACAGGTAGGCAACGTGAAGTTTTCTACACCCTTTCATCATTGAATTTTGAGATAAACTCAGACAGCAGAAACCAAATTAACTCCGAAGCAATACGGAAGTAGCAAGCAACCATGGTGAAAATCCCCGCCTTCGAGGTTGAGCAATGGATGGACACGTACGAGACCACGCCAGGGGTGCTGAACATAGCCGAGACATGCGCATCATCCATCTCAATCTCACAATTAGCCGACTTTCACAGCGGGGGCAAAGATGGCTCGGCGCCGCCCGTCGTCGACTTCTCACAGCCGATGACCTACGGCGCGATCAGGGGATCAGATGAACTGCGACGGAACATCACCGCTTTGTACGACGAGGGCGGTAATACTCACGCTCTGGCGCCGGAGGATATCATCGTGACACCCGGCGCCATCGCGGCGAACCACCTCGTGTTCTACACCCTCGTCGGCCCCGGAGATCACGTGGTGTGCGTCTTCCCGACGTACCAGCAATTATACACCATCCCGGAGACGCTGGGAGCCGAGGTCTCTCTTTGGAAGTTGAAGGCCGAAGATGAGTACGTGCTAGATGTTTCTGAGCTCGAAAAGCTGATCAAGAAGAATACGAAGGTATGGGCTATTGGGTTTCACCTTCTCGGTATTAGTGATTGGCGTGAATCGAGCAAGAGTATCATTAACGTCGCTACCAGATGATCGTAATCAACAACCCCAACAACCCAACAGGCGCCACGACTCCCAAGGCCGTACTATCCAAAATCATCGAGGTAGCCCGCAAGCACGACATAATCGTGTTCTCAGACGAGGTATACCGCCCCCTCTACCACGGAGTCGCTGAGCCGGACATCCCACCATCGGCGCTGGCGCTAGGGTACCAGAAGGTGGTAACGACATCATCGATGTCCAAAGCCTGGGCGCTAGCCGGCATTCGTGTCGGCTGGATCGCGTCCCGCGACAAGAGCATCATCGAGCAGCTCGCCTCGGCGCGCGACTACACGACGATCAGCGTGTCGCAGCTAGACGACCAGGTCGCGCGGTATGCGCTGAGCGCAGAGGTGCGACCTGCCCTACTGAGACGGAACAACGAGCTCGCACGCACGAACCTAGCGCTTTTGGACAAGTTTGTGCGAGACCATGCCGATGTCTGCTCGTGGGTGAAGCCGACGGCCGGTACGACGGCGTTTATCAAGTTTTCGCACAAGAATGGCGAGCCTGTCGACGATGAGGCTTTCTGCAAGGACGTGTTGGACAAGACTAAGGTAATGTTTCTCCCGGGCACACGTTGCTTCGGTGATGGGCATGACTTCCATGGATTCGTGCGCATTGGGTACGTGAATGGTACCGATGTGGTACAGAAAGCTCTTGAAAACTTGCGTGCGTATGTAGCAGAGCGTTTGAGTTAGTCATGGCACACCTGATCAGTATTCTTATCATCAAACATATTGCGATTCGTCTCGATGCAGCTAAACCTAGTACAGGGGTTTTCGTCTAGAAGAATTGTATATTTGATTTAATTGATGTATAGGTTTATCTCATTCTACAACACCCGCTAAAGTACTGCGCACTTCGTTGGCAAACCACAAAATTTCTCGCTATCCCCTTCATCAGGCGCAGAGGTTGTCTTCTGATCTCCAGTCTTGGCCTTTTCCTGCGACGCTCCCTCCGATTTCGGGCCATGCAGTCAGCCAGTGTACTTGGCAACGGTCTTGTAGAACTCCTCGCCCTGGATAGTGGCGATCTCGAGCTCCTTAGCGCTGGGCTGGCGAGAACCGTCGCCGCTAGAGAAGGTTCCGGCGCCCCAGGGGCCACCGCCGTGCACTTCAGTGAGATCGGACATGGTGCCGAAAGCCTTGGCGAAACCGAAAGGCACATATATTATGCCGTGGTGAACGAGTGTGGACATAGCGGCAAGAGCGGTCGACTCCTGGCCACCGCCCAGACTGGCGGTGGAGATGAAGAGGCCGGCCATCTTGCCGTAGTAGCCGCCGGTAGCCCACTGCTGGCCGGTCTTGTCCCAGAATGTCTTCCACTGACTAGAACGCTCGGAGTCAGTTATTATTATCTTAGGCGGCACTATCTCGGTCCCAAAAGGAAAGACTTGTGATCCATAAGTGGGCAAAACAAGAAGAAAACTTACGCTGGGAAGTTTCCGTATCTAGTCGGAATACCGAGGAGGAAGGCGTCGTATTTCTGTAGGGTGGCTGGATCTTCCAGAAGAGGGACATCCTTGGATTGGCCAGGAGCGTGCATTTTGGTGAGAACCTCGCTAGGCAGCGTCTCGGGGATTTGGTACAGATCAACGGTACCACCAGCCTTCTCGATACCGGCCTTCTCGGCCGCGGCCAGCTGGGCGATATGGCCGTACATGGAGTACTGAGAAAGGCCATTGTTAGCTTGAGTTTGACGAGTGCATAGCTCTGGAAGAGCCAATCTCTGAAAGGGAGTATTGTGTGGAGGTGATGATAGGACGAAACTTGGTTTGTCCTGATAATGCCGGATTCGAGCTTATTGTTCGATAGAAATAGAAAGGGAGAGGAACTTACGTAGACAATTGCGATCTTGGGCGCCATTTTGTCGAGTTTTTTGTTTTGATAGTCTATAAACTTTAAGAAAGATGCTTGCTTCAGATATGACAGGTAGTGAATGCTGATGATGATGATTCAAAATTCAGTTCAAGACTTGAGGGGAAGATGATTTATATATTCCTCTGAAGCTACCTACCGACCCACCTAGAGTATACCTATGCATACATGTACCTACCTCAGTAACCTACCTACCATATGTACCTACCTCCCACCTATGGAGATAGGCAAGAGCATCAAATTGAAGACTTTGTGTTACCTGCATAGCTGAGGCAAGGTACTGAGGGGGAGGGGCAATGAGGAGGTGTGGGCAGGTCGGCCGACTACAAGCAACATGACGGACGAGACTAATGTAATTCGCTTACTGATGGATTAAGAATTATCGTGCATCGCCTGTGAAACAACTCGTAGGGCGGTGCCACGTTAAGCAATAAGCAATCCAGTCCAGGCTAGCCTGCAGAACAGATATTAGGATGGCCCAGATGCACGACAGGCTAGGTAGGTACCCTTAGCAGGCTGCTGATGAGATGGTTACCAAGATGGATTATGCAACGGTCTTTCTACTAGATAGAGCATAGAGCACAACCTATTGAGCTTAGTGTAGATGCTTCGAGTCATGCTAATTTTTAAGCTAGTCATTTTCAGGGACTTCATTACTTGCCTAGGGATGTAGAAGAATAATAGTCAAATGGTTTCGTCACCGCCAGGGCTGGATTTTTCAGCCTCCTGTCTCTGTATCCTATATCTGATGACAATAGTTGTGAAGAATGTTACAAATCCGAATAGAAACCCAATACACCCATCTGGTGGTGTCAATTTTGAGCATAACGAAGTATGGCCCTTGATCCCTAGCTCTACCTACCTCGGAATTGGCTTACATACAGTACAGTTCTTCACTATCAATCGCTGTAAGCCCGGGGCTAGTCAGATCCAAGTCAGGTACTTACCTAATAGGGTCCTAGCTTTGCTTTGAGTCGTACAGAGTGTATCTAAGTGATGAATAATTGCTTACTTATTTACCTTTTGTCGCCATATTTCTTTCAATGCCTACAGAAACTCATTCTCATTACCAGAATCCTTGAGTCCTGAAGGTCCACCATAAATATAACAAACTAATCCCATCGGATATCATAATCAAGCTCTATTAGTGACAAAGCATCTTTCTGCGACAACGCTTAATTATCAGGTGTAATAGCTCCCAATCAACTCAAAGATTGGCTAAGCCTTAATGATATCTCATGACTCTCTTCACTGGAATAGACATACTAATCAACACCTTGGCAGTGATGTAAGGTTACCAGACCCATCGATGTGCTGATCTTGTCACCTTCCGATAATTTATTTTACGCGGCACTTGTCCGTTAATGGGTTGCAGTGCATTTGTTCGCCCTAGGAGGTTGCTTCGCAATCCGTTTTGGGACATTTGCATCTCGAACGATCTCGTCTTGCAGGGTGTGATGTAGCGAGAGTGGCCGCTCGGTAGCCACAATAATTGGCCCTCGGGACCGCCACCGAAGGTGACGATGTCATTGCATAGATGATTCATGCTGATCAATGAAACCGGACGGTGCTTTTAAGCCAATGTAAGGAGTTATTTGGCCTACGCAGCATTGCTATTATGCGTTTATGCCGAAACTTCGTCCGAACAATCCCTGACGTTACTAGGCCATCTAATGTTGTATTGCATCTGGCACTACGATAAGAGAGTCGAACTAGCAACATCATCAATGTAACTCACCGAGCACATAACATTTGATGAACCCCGCGTCATTGCCTGAAACCTACGTCTGGGGTTTTGCTTTTTTCATGTTCTCAGTGACGAACGGCGCAATCGCCGGTAAGGGATTCGGCCGAACCGTTTTCCCTGGCCACTCGCTTTGCCGTCTTCCACACCGCTTTGTTTGCGTCCCATGGTAGACTTGATATAGTATCTAAAATACAAATCTCATTGATGTTGGCGATTGGTCCTTTTACCTATCCACTTAGAGCGTCCAGCACAAGTTCGAAGAGGTCGTTCCTCGCGGTACTAAACTGCACAGCATAGTGCAAGGGCTTTACCATCGAGAAACGCGTGTTTGTGCTACCCTAGCGATATCAACAACTATGCGAGCTTCAAGCTGCCGGAAGGGAGAAATATGAGCCGGACTTTAGGCGAATCGCTTAAACCTTGCCAAAGGATTGCATTCCAACCGAGGACGAGCCCCTGCTCTAAGATCTACCGGTCCGTCTGATGTCAGAATGGCACGAATATAGCGGGAATAACCAGGAAAGAATAGGTTGCTGACTGTGAGGTTGTGAAAGTGCCCATTTCATAAAGTGATCCGAAGTCGGTGAGGATGAAGAGAGTCTAAAATAGTTCGTTTGCCGTTATTGGGCATCATGAAAATCATCTAAGATCATAGGATAAGAATACAGCTCGTTCATTATACTAGTACGAACGTAAAAGGCGAACGTAAAGATTAACCGTGTTGATATAGGAGGTTTGGTTGGTTTTTTCCAGTATGAGACTTATTCATATGCAGCACATAATATTCTTCATCTGCTAACATTGCTTCCGAGTTCGAAAGTTATAGTGGCCACTAATATCATTATTCACTCAATGCTTTGAGGGAGAGAGCAGAGCGTTGTTAAGTTCGGCTATCTAACTACATATAGAACATGGTTTCTGAGGATAGAATGTCATAAGGGATGAAAAGACAGCCTGTATATGATGTCTAGAGTCCTTTGCCTAACAAGTTTCTACTGGCGGCCTTGAGTACAGGGTCCTGACGGAATTTAAAGATTAAATGCTTATTTATATATCCTCTAGACTATTATGCCATAGTTCATGTAGGACTTGGTAAAGGGGGAGAAATACGTGGAAACTTGTCGTGCATTTTTAAGTACTCCAGAGATATTAGCCCTTTTACCTAGCACCTCCAGAGACGTATATCCATACCTACTGTTGAGACTTGCTTATAAATCCTAGGCTCTGGTTTTACTAAGTGCTAGCGCAGGCAACATGGGTCTTAAAACTATAGGTGATTACATTTAATTCTTTGTAAGCCGCTTTTCGTCCGTCTTAGAAGTATAAAAAGAGAGGAAAGGACATTAGTTTGTAAAACTCTACTGGAACTCGAGCACGTCTTGTCACACGGAATAACCCAAGGTAGTGAAGATGCGTATATCCGATGCCAGGGGTTAGATCATATTATTCATCTGCAGCGCGGCGGTCTACATATTCACCTACCCGTTGATCTCCTGATCACGAGAACGGGCACGATAATAGGAAATATTAATAGATAGACGAAAGCGTAGCTTTCGTGTATATATAGACCTAGATGCCGCCAGACTGAAGGGAGAAACCTATTCAGTATGGTTCCCTTGCGGCCATAGATGATTATATGCGAATAGAACACCAAGTTCCGAGCCTCATCCTCGTTACACGTCTATAGATCGGTTTGATCGTATTGTTTAAATCCTTAGTGTTGAATAAGCGAAGCTTTTCTTCGTCCGGCTTTTCGAAAATACGCTTTAAGACCTCGTGAATTATACCCAAAAGAATTATACAACAAGAGACAACCACAATCTTTTCGTCGGCGTGGTCGCCACGGAGCTCGCATATCAACTGAATAATAGGAATTAGGACGAACACGCAGAGCGCTCACAAGCCATTTTTTTTCCTTTAAAAAAGACAACGACATCCAGACTTTGTCGAAGCTGCTATGCAATTGGAGGTTCTACTTTTCAGCTTTTATTAGAAATGTCGTTGCTCGATTTACCTATCGGGTCTTTATCGTTCTTTTCGCCCGCGTCATCGTCAGATGGATTAATAACATATGTATTACCCCAATAAGTTTCATCGTCAGAAAAGAAATCGCCCTGTCACGGATCTTATATGGCATATATATGGTCATGAAGATACTTAAATTCATTCTTTACAAGGAGGAACGTTTGCGTCCAGCTGCGTACACATATAGGTATCTCGGTGAGTTGGCTTTAACCCCATATGGATTTGGTCGCTTTCCACAATGGAGATGCAGTAACCGCGAGATAGATGTTACTTACACTATCCCGAAGGCTACCATGGAGGTACGGTTGGAGAAGCTTTATACTGTGCAGATTATCTCTTTGTATACGTTTTTTCATGCTGGTAGTTATGTATAGTATGGTATGCCTGATGCTATCCTGCTTAAAAGTTCATATTCTCTGCCTCGTTCGACTTATACTGTGGAAGGCGGCTAGTGTAATCTGGCAATTGTCGCACTCTTATATTATACTGTTATAGGGCTTGAGCTATGTATAGGAAATGGGCATAAATCAGAACGAAACCCTTTCGTGTGTTCTATTTACAATCTGAAGTATTGATTTTCTCACAGTGGACAGATTAAGGGAGCTTTCTACGACAACAAGAGACAATTGTGTCAGTCAGCTGGACCGAGTGAGCACTTATTTAGAGTCTGGTTAGAAAGATGCCCGAAACTTTCTTCTCTGTCTGCGGCAATATATCAATGCAAACGGTATCTGACCGGGAGGATGGTGATTTTGTGGACTAGTTGTTGACTACCCTTAACTAACGACTTCTTGGGTAGGGTTATAATGCCACTGCTTACAACATGTGTTAACACCATCTATTAGGACAATTTTTTATAAACAGTGATTTACTTTTGCGAGTGTTGTCGTTTTATTTCGCCTTTTCTTTAGTCATCGGGAATGCTTACTGTACAAGACGTAAAAAGCGCGATGGTAAAATGGGTGTTTTGGATAGCAACAAGAAAAATAATGCCTAAGGTATCTGATATGAAAAACATAATAGAAAAAAAAAGCCCGTGCGGTTTCGTTATGTTGGTGAGGGTTAAAGAATCAAGAAAACAACCTGTACATCCTTTCAACGCCATGTCGTGAGCCATGCCTAAGGCCCTCGTGCCCTTCACAGCCGTCACTGTACAATTATATAGAGTGTGCCTAGAGAATTACCATCATCCATGGCTCACTGTCAATCCTCCGTAATAGCGTATCCATACGTTTCATCTTTTTTACAGACGCCCCTACTAGCCCTGGTAGTCGTATTACTTATATTGCATGGGCGGTTGACCGTGAGGTGGCGGCGGGCCTCCACCCCAGCCTTGCGGCGGATATTGATTTTGCATCGGTATATTGTTGCCTCCGCCCTTCATATTCATGACGTCGGGTCTGTTCTCGAGCGGTTGGGCGAAGTTGCAGACGTGGCAAACGACATCGTGGTAGCCTTTGAAGGAGAGCGGTAGAACGGGCTATGTGATGGGCTAGTTAGGATGTGTGCTATCTGATTTCGTATGTGCGCGTACAATTGCGCAGCCTGGTTTGAAGAGAGAGGCACTCACAATGAAACAGAAGGTAAACCACGGGTTACTCTTGATGACATGGGCAGCGTAGTTGCCACAGTTGTGACACTGGCAGGTGACGCCCTCGTAGCCCTCGACCTCCTTGCGGAAGGTGTGCTCGCCGCAGGTGAAGATCAGACACATCGTTCGGAGGGGGCGGCTGAGGATGCGATATTCGGGTGCGTGATGGCTGGCTGGCTGTTACATGCACTATGAGATGGCGCTGCACGGTAGAACTGGAATTCTGATAAATAAATAAAGGGTTCTTAGGTCGCTTAGAGTCGTGTATGTTGGAAATGATGGGAATGAAGATGCGATGCAATAGGTACTTGGGGAAGGTATCGCATGAGTGTGGTGGTCGGTGCAGGCCGCGTAAATGCGTTGTTCGTCTCGCCAATTAATGATGGACTGATATGCGCCAGTCAGATGTTGCGTCACTGAGGCGGTGTTATGGAACCTCGGATGTGACAGCCAAGAGCAGCTACAGTGCTAATGGGAGCGGTCCATCTGAGATACCTAGGTACTTGGCTAAAATGTACCAATGCTCTCCGAATCTGTGATAGGCATAAATAAAATACCTCAACGGTAAGTACCTGTTCCAACAAGAGCTAAGGGATCAATCAAATTTATTGGACCAAGACTCAAACTCTTTCACGATAATCTCGAATCTCCAAGCTCCAACCCCTCCAACGCCTCGATCCCATGCGTCCGCGGGCCTCGTGCCCATTATTCCCATAACGATGCTATACGACCTCAACATCGCGTGGTCGCCGCACACAAGCGCCATAGACCTCGAGCGCACGCTCCGCTTCAGCGCATCATTGGGCTACGACGTCGTTGCACTGAACCACACGATCGGGGCACCAGTACCGGCGCAAATCACGAACCCGCTCCCGAAATTCGACTCTCCTTCAGCCTCTTCTTCAACATCAACAACGCCGCAGCCCAAACTCCCCACCGTTCTCCGCCGCGCAACCCTCGTCCTAAGCGAGTCATCACAGCACCACCGCTTACCACAGCTCGCCTCCGCGTACGACATCCTTGCCGTGCGTCCGCAAACCGACGATAGTTTCTCGGCAGCCTGTCTAAGCCTCAATGATGTCTCCATAATATCGCTGGACCTGACCGTGCGCCAGCCCTTCGTCTTCCGCCCGAAACCCTGCATGTTCGCCGTCAGTCGCGGGGTCCGCTTCGAGGTGTGCTATTCACAGGTTCTGCAGGGGCCAGCTCCGGCGCACGTTCTCGGACCCAAAGGCTCAAAGGATGGCGGTGGCGGTTATGTCGGCGCGGGAGCAGCCGTTGACGCTCGCGCTCGAGCGACCTTCATTGGCAATGTGTCGTCCTTGATCCGTGCAACTCGCGGCCGTGGGATTATAATAAGTAGCGAGGCGCGGTCCGTGCTGGGCTTGCGCGCACCGGCCGATGTCGTGAATCTGCTTCACGTGTGGGGGTTATCAACGGATCGCGCCACTGAGGGAATAGGTGTATTGCCGCGCGGGGTCGTTGTTAATGAGGGTCTGAAGCGCAGCGGGTTTAGGGGCGTCGTGGACATTGTCAGCGTTGCGGACGGTGAAAAAGCTGACGTCGAGATGGGTGAGGCGGAGGATGACAGTGCTAAAGCTGCTTCTGGAAACACACAGGGCAACAAGGGCAAAAAGAATAAGAACCAGGATATGAATGGTACGGGCGGAAAGAAGAGGAAGACTGGCGATGATGCTCAAACTGCAAATACAAATGAAAACGTGGCTGGTGACGGTGAGGAACAGTCGATGAGCAAGCGTCAAGCAAAGAAAATGAAGGCCGCTTTGCGAAAGAAGCAAGCAGAAGGCACAGCCGATACGTGATGCATTTATACTGCTAGTATTATAGTCGCATAAAGCATGTGTAAAGATAGGTATTTGGCGTTTTTGGGCATTGGGTTCGAAGAGAGAAAAACTGGATTTATGATACCCCCTGAATAGACTTGCTACTTCGAGAGAGCTTCGAGCAGCTTTCCCCAATCTCATTGGTGATGATATGAACTGGATTTAGGATCTGGAGAAGTGAAAGTGAAACTTTGGGTAGAATTGTTCTCGTAAGAATATATGGCTAGCAAGCAAACGGACTGGCAGAACTCTTTATTGTAGAATAACGACCAAATTTGAATGAGTGACTGCATGGCTACACGAATTTGATAGCATACATAAGCCATCAATCATAGATACCGTTCATTTATCAAGACATTAAGGGCTAGAAGTACTAGGTCGAATTCTTAATATTGCATTATATAATCAAGAAGAAAATATGTTCCGCCAGGGTGTTTCTCGCAAGATTGGGTTCTAGAAAATTTACACACACAGATATATATATATAGCCAAAACATATAATCAGGGAGAAAAACTTGCGTTTATCATTCCTCGTTTCTTCCCCACGTCCTCAACCCCTCCAGGTTCCTAATTACAGTGTAGCGATGATATCAACCAAGGCTGCCGAGATCGATAAAGGAGCTGAGATCGATGCCGCTGAAATCGATCGGCGGGCCCTCGTTGGCGCCCGCGAACGTCGTCGCCGTGATGACGGCTGGCACGGCGGGTGCGAGGTTGGCATCCGGAGCGACGGCGGCGGGGGTCTCCTGCACGGGGAGAGCGATTGATGATTGCCCTGCCGCTACTGTCGTGGTCGCTACTATGGATGGGGTCGAATCGATAGGTAGCGCGATCGATGATGCGCCAGCAGCGGGTGTTGAAGAAGTGGTGACTACTGGGGCTACCGAGGTTGACAAGGTCGTTTCCACCGAGGCTGACGAGGTTGTTTCTACCGATGCCGATGAAGTCGTTTCCACCGCAGCAGATGTGCTAGTCACTGCCGTGCTTGAGTCTTCGATAGCTGCTGATGAACTCGACGATGGAGTAGCTGCCGCATCGGAGGTGCTAGAGTCTATGGCTGCCGAGCTGGACGACGAAATTTCTGCCGCGCTGGATGTACTCGATTCGGTAGTGGCTAAAGTAGAGGATGATGAAACAGCTGCCGAGCTAGACGACGAAATTTCTATCGCACTGGATGTGCTGGATTCGATGGGAGCCAAAGTAGAGGATGAAATAGCTGTCGAGGCCGGTATGCTAGAATCTACGACAGCAGAACTCGACGATGAAATTACCGAATCCGCTGTGCTCGAATCGACTGCAGCCGAGCTCGATGACGAAACAGCCACCGCGCTCGACGAGCTTGGGAGAACGACGGTTGATAGAGAGGTTGGCAATGGATTCAATGGAGGCGCTGAAGACGCTTCAGAAGGTAAGGCCACCACCGCTACATAAATTATTAGTTAGTTTTTTTCTTCTCAGTACAATCGTCGAAATGCGGTATCTTACGTGTAGAACTTGTCGAGCTAGTAAAGGCAGGAATTGAAACCAGCGAAGTCGTTACGACCGAAGATGTTTCAACGGCCGAGGACGTTCCAATGGCCGGGACGGACGAGGTGACTGCTATCGAGGAAGAAACTTCTCCCGCCAGACCGGACGAGACGACCTGGGCTATAGAAGAGGCGACGGATGAGGCTTCAGCGGGCGGAAGTGGAACGCCAAAAGCCGTCCCACACGCAATCAGTTGCATCATCGTGGTGATCATCGTCGTAGTCGCTAATTCCGTGACCGTCACTTGCCTATCGACCGGGTCAGCGCCCTATTCATGCCATCCCACCTACGTGATATCGACCTACCCTATGGCGTCTTCGGCATTGCCTACACCCTCGGCGGCTTGTGTGACCGTAACCGTTGCAGTGGCCGTCACTGTCGGCATCGAAGTGTTGAACAGGCCACCAAGCCCACCGCCACCACCGACTGTGATCGTCTGCCGAACGGTCTCGGTGACGGTCAGGCGGCCGTCTCCCTCGCCATCACCACCATCGCCGTCACGAGCAGCTTTAAGCTTTGCTAAAAGGTCACTAACAAACGAGCGCTTCACCGGTTGATCATAATACTTGTACGTGTCGGCCTGCTACCTGTTAGCTTTCCACTATTTAGATTGGCGGTAGTGATACGCACCTGTACTGGTGATAGGGTACCAAGAGCCAATACTAACAATCCCGAGTAGAACACCCTCATCCTGACTGAGGACCTAGGGCGAGGAACCCTCGTAAACTGATTTTCAAACTACTTCGCGATTCCAAGAGTCGATGCGATCGATTGATAAAAGTGATTAAGACAGAACAGACCAGCCGTTACGAAGGATATGGGTTCAACCCAGTCACGCACAAAGAGTGTAAAAGAATGGATAGCC
Source organism: Xylaria sp. 218_066 (assembly GCA_019843955.1). NCBI lineage: Eukaryota > Fungi > Ascomycota > Sordariomycetes > Xylariales > Xylariaceae > Xylaria > Xylaria sp. 218_066. Next base: position 111,934 of record JADKYC010000084.1, on the reverse strand, counting down.
TTGAAGATCGCCGTCACGAAAGCATTCCGGAACGTTTTCTTGAGAAAAGAATTTGGTCGTGTAGCGCCGGGTTGATGGATGGACTAAAGGAGCGATAGTACCACCTTCAAAACATTAAACGGCGCGCGACAACCAGAATAGAAACGAAAGACCGAAATTCACCGATGCCACGATGATAACATCAGGTCATGGAGGGAGGAAGACGCTGTGGGTAAGGAAGAAAAGACGCGAAGAGCTAAGAAAAGAGTAAAACCCCAGCCATGAGGGAGGCATATCACTGGGGCACACCAGACGCATGTGGTCTGGAGATCGTTTCGACCGGGATGTATTATATTACTTAGATGATGTACGTAGTCCCGGAGCTGGGCACGCAGTACAGCCCATGGCTGGACATCGGCGCCGACGTACACCGATCGGACTGCATGATATCGGTGACAAATGAGAATATACGATGTATTAAGAGATGGAGACATACAGTAGGTAGGCGATGGCCTAGAGGTTGAGTGAAGCGACTTGAGGCTGATAACGTCAACGGCTGTTGTGTGATAATGGGGTAGACAGCAAGGGTTGAGACAGAACCCTGACAAGGGGTGTTTCGACCCCTAACAGCAAGGCTTTTTATCAGGCCATCACAGAATCAGATAAAACCATATGAACACGTCAGCGCTTGCTGTTTGTTTTATATTATGTCAAGATGCGAGTCGAAGGAATCTTCTTTTAAACAACAAGTCTTCATGGTGATGTTGGTTGACGACTTGATCGTTAATATCGGCCAATGTTGCCGTTGGTCTTCCGCAGAATTACCCTAATAGTGCTCCTGATATGGCGGCAAGCGAGGGAGCCAGGTGCCTGATATTGCCGGATGGTATCAAATATCACTTCAATCAGTGCTAACCTAAGCGCCTGGCATTGTGTATACGGCAAATAAAAAATGATGTTAAGCCATCACTACGTTTAGGGGAGATGAAGAAATGGGGATGGTTGAAAAATGAGGGACCAGTGCAGCGTCTTGGCAGGAGACAAATCCCTGTAATTGATTACATAAATATCGCGACATCTAGTTTTACCGAGAAACTGCGATGCCGCAGCCCAGTCGTGCCTAGACCAACGAGATAACCATCTTACTCGACTCCCAGAGGAGCATCTCATGTTTGACTTCTTTCCCCATAGTCAGTAATTCTGCACGTCAGCGCGGGTGGACTCGTATTCAGCGATACCGTCCTGAAACTCTAGAATCTCGATCAGATTCCAACTTCCTTGGTTCGATCTATGATCTGACCATCCCGATATAAACTTAAAATGAATCCCAAGCCCAGATTTTAAGGACTGTTCGTGAAGATGATCGGCTGACGTCGCCGGGAGGGCGAAGCGGACTTCGCGAAGGAGTCTCTCGATGCGCTCCCAAAACGTTCCATCTGCATCGCAGAAACGGCCGTCGTGATGGTGAACGAACGACGGGATGTTGGGATTGACCCGGAACATCTCTACCAAGCTCCTAGGGCTCGCGGTGAGCGTGTAGGCGGATGGTAACGGCCAGATGCCCTCGGCCTCTAGCATCTCCACGAACGATTCAAAGACGCTTTGACGCCAGCCCGAGTCGTCTTCTCCGTCCATTCGCCTGCAGCGAAGCCAGCTTCCCCTCTGACTTCCATTGAGGTGCTCTTCGAGGGTTTCCTTGATGTCCTTATGGATTATTTTGAGGACCTCGGTGCGCACATGACCGACCTCAACTAGACGTGGATGGGCCAGAAATCAGTCACCTATTCAATCCAGCTCTTGTTTAGTCAGGTATGGCTTACCGGGCGCGCATGGCGGCACGGGGACATCACGGGACTCATTGGTGAAGCAGAGCTGCTCAGCCGGATCCGTAAGTTTTCCAGCAGCGTCGAGTTCGCTATAAAAGGCAATCTGCAGCACCATATAGGTGTACAAGGGCTCGTGTCCGAGAACCCAAAAGATCCAAAGAAGCGTTTCGAGATCCTCAGTCGATTTCCCAACAAAGTCTTTGCCGACCCAGTATTGTTCCATATCTTTCACCCACTGGGCAGACCATTTCGGGAAAAGATGCACGAGGTCATACTTGTCGGCGAGAACGGTGAGATGGAGGAGCTGTTCAAGATCCATGTGCTCATCTGGGGGTGTGACGGGATAGTATCCGTAGAGGATGTGGATGATGATTCGCATAGCCTGCGGGTCATCGTCAGGGAGCCTGACTGTCCATTTCACGCCATCATTCTTCGTGGCCTCCGCGCTAGGGCTGTAGAGAGCGAGCCCGAAAGCTGGTGAGGCACCTGCTACAACGGCTGAGTTGACATGAAAGAGGATCGCGTTCGGTTGTTTCTTGTGTCTCTCACCACTGCAGGATTCATCGATACACTTTTGCTTTCCGACGAGAAGCGTCATATCGCTATGGGCGTCAAGTGTTTCAACCTTGGGCGGGATCTTGGCATGCGAGCAACGACTACTATTCGATGAGTGCCGGTTTGATGAACGCCGGTTCGCAATTTGCAGCATGTTACCGATGAAGGGCGGCATCTTGCTGATCGCTTGCTGCACCTATCGGAGTGGCATCTGAACGTGCAGGTGTGATTGATATATCAGAACCTGGGATGCACCAGTTACGTACCACTCCGAGGTTTCATCGATAAAAAAAAGAGACCGGCCAGAGGCACCACGAGAAAGCGGCTTCCTTGGAACGTTGTCGGACTTGCAGTGCGTGCGCGGGATGTTCGCGTGAAAGTGAGCCAAGCAGTGTGATTAATGCGCGGTTCAGCCAGAAAATATCGTGCAGCGATTAGTTGTAGGGGATACTGTTTTGCCCGCATTGTATCACTAACAATTCGCTTTCGCAGCCGCCCTATCGTTGTCATGGCCAACAGGGAATTGTCTGGTCAGTCGTAGTAAAGTGAGATTTCCGGTTGTTTGGGCACCTTACGTTGCCCCGGATATAGTCACTGTAGATAACCTTGCTGCTTACTTAGGTCATAAGTTAAGATGTTGCTTCGTATTACTACACCAGGACCATTTCTACCTGATTTTACGACTTGGACTTACGTGCCAGGGGTACCTGAGCTGTTTCTCGCATCAAGGCTGTTATTTATTGAGTACGTTGACCCAGACTATTCAATCCATCTCGCTAAGATTGTTCTCAAAAGCAAACACGTATATTTTTTTCGATAGTCATTTTTCCACACAAGCTTGATGTAATATAACATCGTTCAGAAACAACGGAGAAGGGAACTACAGTGTAAATGTTTCAAGGCATCTGCAAGCAAAGTCTCCCATATTGCGAATAAGTAGTATCGACGAGAATGGATACAGGACTTTGCCAACGCTATTCTTTATGTTATGAAACTATATCAATTTGCGATTGTTCTCTTCTTGCTCACTTAGTTGTTCTCAGTTCCACGCCAACTCTTGTACGCTATCCAAAATCTGACCCTTCAACTGGAACTCTTTCCTAACTTGTTTCCTGGCATCCTGATATAACGAGCAACTAAACCGCCTCAAATCTCGAGAGCAGAGATCTCCACATTGCCCATCGGCTCTATCTCCGGAGTAGGCGGGGCGAGATTCTCCCTCTTCGTGCAGATCCAGCACGAAGCGTACATATTGACGCGGTCAATACATGCGCCTCCTTCCCGAGAGCCCATGCACTTCGTCACGAAACCAAGTCTCGCGAACTCCTTCAAGTACCACGGCTTCAAGCCAGCGGAGCGCAGCATGACGCGTCCGCCTATCTTGAGCGCACGATTCAATTTAGTGATCTGCGATGCCGCGGCGTTTGATCCTGGATCAAACCAATCCATACTATCCATGACAACGGCGACGGTAAGTGTGCCGGGTCCGATGCGAGCGAGAACTTCATCGATCTCGTCTGTGTGGATGCGCAGATTGTCGAGCGCGTCGGGCCGCGAGAGGCGCGCATGCGCTTTCGGCGATAGGTAATCCGGGTGGCACTGCCGCGAAAACTTGCCGTCGAGGCACACCAAGTAGTATGGGTTATCCGCGGCGATGTGTGTCGACTCCACCATGGGGTCGAGCGTATTCACCATGTACTGCCAGATAGCGTGCGAGCGCGTGTTCTTGGCCGTCGGGTTTGGGCCACAGACTGCGTTGGAGACTGCATGGTCTGCTTCAAGAATTGCAAGCTGGTTCTTTGGCACACCGAGTGCGGTCCAGAGGAATGATTCTTGGCTCACCACGAACTTGGACACGAGACGAGAGAGCAGTGCGGGACGGACGCGATTGCGCCAGATCTCGCGCTGCTCATTGAGCGTCTTGGCGGCGAGGAGGTCCTTGACGGCTGCCCGACACCCGAAGACTCGCGTGATCCAGCGAAAGATTCTGATTCCATGCTTTGAACCACCAGTATCATAGAGGCCGCCTTGAGTCTTGGTAAAGATGCGGTGATTACTCAGCCAGTATTGGAATGCGCGGCTGGATAGGTGAGGTGACATCTTCGTGATAAGCAAAGAACGGAAATCGGGATGTTTGCCTTCACCAAAAATCTTCCAGAAATCTTCATATTCGAGCGATTGGTACGCGGCGACCTTGAGCTCCAGCAGATGATTTTGGGTCGGATTCAGGTCAACGGCATGGATTCTAGCAGGGCCTTGGAGTGCATAGGAAAGGATGTTGTCGCCTGCGCTGGTGATAGCGAGAACGACATCGTGCGGCTTGAGTTTCAAGATCCGCTCGTCGACACGGGTGTCTTCCCAGGTGAATGCGTAGATATACTCGTCATTGAATTGGGTGTGCTTTTTTAGTTGGTCGTCGTAGTATATTCGATAGTGATGGTTTTGATAGAAAAATGAGGGGAGAGGCAAGTTTGAAGAGAGATTGACAATAGCAGCATCAAAGGCCTTCGAGCGAATCTCTGGGAGGCCCTTGTTCACTGCTCGGGACAATCTATCCTTGTGATTGGTAGGGCAAAGATAAGGCGACTCAGTAACTAATGCGTTGACTTTCTTCACAATCTCATGTGGGAGAGAGGATGAACGTGGCTGCTTGCGTGCGCCTAACCATATATAATATGGGATCGCGCCGAGCACATAATTGCGAGTGTTGACGTTGATAACCGTACCGAAGCAGTATTCAAGGTAATCACGGCGACCAGGCTCGAGGGCCACCCTATCAATATCGAACCAGGCACGCCAGAAAGTCCTTCCTATAAAATTTACGTGACGATCAATGAGACCCCCGGTGTAGTTCCTGAAACTGACGTCAACTCGAGATTGAACGTAAAAGTCAACCACGCCTAGAACACCGTTAGGTGCTAGGAGGGAGGCCAGAGAGTCAACCACAGAATAGTAATCAGGCTACAATACTGTTAGCAGACGCAAAGTAGAATCTGATGAAATACTCACAATCATGGACAGGCTGTAGGACATGGTAATAAGGTTGGCGCCCACATGTCTTGGCTGCTCCTTAGAGTAATAACTACCTTCGGGAGAGCGAGGTCGATCGCTGTTGGGAACGTGTTCATGGTCTTCCAAACGGAACATTCTAGCATCTTGACATACGATTTTCACGTTTGCCCAGCCAAGTCTGGCAAACCGCTTCCGAGCCACTTCACAGAGAGACGGTGAGAAGTCAACTAGGTATATGCTATCGAAGAAGGTAGGTACGTTGACGAACTGAGACATCGCCTCAATGTTCCAGCCAGTACCACCACCGATCTACACTTAGAATTAGCGGTATTAGCTAAAAGTCGAGTATATTCACAAACATCAACCCAGATCTTCTTGCTGTTGTTTGAATCAGCTGTTTTCGCCTTCAGGATAAGTTGGGCAGCTGCTAGGGCGAGCATGTCCTCACGGCCCCGAAGAAGGTTCTTCCTCGTCGCATCATACGCGCCAGCCTGCGCCTTGTAGAAGCTCTCAAGGGCATCCTGCTGGTTTCCCTTGCTATTGGCTTCATGCGGTTTGAGAAAGCAGGAATAGAAAAATAACCATAAGGACCGGATGAGATTAGGATTCTCATGGTTGTTGGAATTTTTTGCGGAAATAATAGAGAAGCACGTTCCAGCGAAGAGGAACACCCCTATTCCGACTAGAAATAATTTGAACCCGGAATTAAGGGACAAGATGTTACCACCAAGAAAATCCATGATACTCTCTCATTTCTGGTGATGGGAGAGTGAGGTATGATTGGTTTCACAGTCTTAAACTGATTAGTCTATCAAAATAAACCGGTACACGGAGAAGAGAGAAAGCTCAGGACAGAAGGAGGGGCGGAAGCTAAGATATAGATCTATCACTTTATTTTCGTGTCCAGGTCGCACTGAATGCAATCGGGTCGTTTAGCCAATGCTTGGACAGATGTTGATGGCGGGCCACCATGTGAACTGGAAGACCAGTCAAACCGGACAACGCTTTTCTGAAGTTACATAAAGTGCCAAGTCGATCTGTGTGATTAAGCTCGAGACCGGGATTTGGGCCATTGATTATTATAGGAGCCAATCATTTGGGCCACATGTAGCCTCCTCGCAAGGAGGGGTGGCATGCGTTCGACCGGAACAAGTTGGGTACAATAATGCGACTTTAGTCGGAGCGTACCTGCGACACAACGCTACTAGCAACCAGTGTTATCGGTAGGCTCAGGGGTATGATGATGCTAGAAACATTGTCGAGCCTACGTATTCCTACTAAGTGTTTAAGCTAGCATGAACCCTGATTTGGGTGTAGACCCTGCAGTTGAGCCCCTTCGCAGCCAGCGAAAAGCATGATGTCGGCTTTGTTAAGCGGCTGGCCAATCAAACAGACTCTCAACCCCAAGTGGTCAGACCACCAACGTTGGTTCTGATCACTGTTAATTTGTCGGTATTTTGACGAGAGCTGGCGACGGGATTGCTTGTGTTTACAACAAAGATTCATCTAATCAATCTCTGGTCCAAGATAGCGCGGTCGTTACAAGTATTGTGGACCGAGATCGGGGCGCTTCAGCCCGGACAAGCCACCTATAGCCCACGTGCTCGAGACTCGAGGTCGGAATGGAGCTTCAGTCCAACAAGTGCAGACACTCAAGGATATGTCATGGTCCCACGAGCGCTGCTGATTCGAAAACTGTCATCGCAAACTTTTGCACTAAAATGCCAATCCGTGTAAATCTATATTGAACGCTTCCTATGTCTATCTGCCGGATGACGCAAGTGCCAGGATGCAGGGCCTGCGCATATGTAAATTCGAGGCTTATGGTCTAATTTATAGCTTGGTTGTTGCATCGCATTACAACCGCCTGCCTTGTCGGAAAAATGTCGATGCTTCAAGGGAGTATGTAACTCACGCGGCTCGTCCCCTTCGACCGGCTAATCTTTTTGACGTTGGTTTTGCCGCATAACTGAGTACTGTCAACGTGAGTGCCTCCACATGGGTACACTTCAGCCCCGATGATCTTGACGACACGAAACTTCTCATCGTCTGCCATGCCCATTGCTTTCCGGTCGGGTATGAGTCTTTCCAGTCCATTGGCCTTAAAATCATCCTCGTCCCAGAAATCTATTTCAACTGGCATATCTTTGCTGATATACTCATCAAGACGCGCCTGTATAGAGTCTTTCCATTTCCCTTCAATCAGACCTTGAAACTCGCACGATGCCGAGTCAGGAAAGTGCGATGCTTTCAACTCGTCAAAGTTGGCAACTTCGTTTTCGAGCAAGTGCCGAACCGCCGCGCCCAGAACATGTCCTGCGGTATGGTAACGGGAATAGAGGATACGTCTCTCAGCGTCGATAGCTTGCGTGACGGAGTCGCCGGGTTTGAATTGTGATGACACGTCGCTGAATCGGCCAAGATGAAGTACTTCGCCTTCGGTTGTTGCGTTCATGCGAACAGCCGACACGTCAAAGCTGGCTCCCGAGGCGGTTTTGATCACGCCAACATCCGATGGTTGACCACCGCCTTGGGGATGGAAAATTGTTTGCTCTGTGACCACGACATGATCATCCTCAGTCGCATTTTTGAAAAGAATTTTATTCGCTTCCTCAAGTGATGCGAATGATTTTACTGCCTGGACAACAGTTTGTAAGCTGTGAAGCTTGACATTGTGTTGAAATGCGAGGAAAGTACGTTGCATGTTTCCTATCGGACGACTAGTTCAAACTAGTTTGTCTGTGGTGAATGATTGCAATACATGCGCGAGGTTGCTGGTACTATCTTGTCGCAAATCATCATCACTTGGAAGTCGATGATGGAAGCGCGAAGAAAAAGCGCCCTCTTGCGCCCTTGAAGTGGGGCATTTGATGACAAGCGGGCCATTCATAGCTAAGAGTGACCTTAGACTGGATGATTTCAAGCCGTAGAATGTAACCGCAGCTGTCCGGCCACAATTATGCTATGAATGAGGAGAGCTTCATTGAACATAGTGTACACTTATCAGGTTAGTAGACAGCCAACAACAACCAATTCATGAGTGTTCTCCTTAAAGGGCATTTTTAAAACCGACATAAGCGGAGTTGATATCTAATTCGAGTTCCCGAGCTTGATGCTCTGACAGTTCCTCGGTGGCCTTCATCTGGTTCAAGGTTATCAACCACTGGATGATCTTGCCCCTGTTGTCGAAATCTTGGTCGGTGACTTTGTTGGCGCTTTGAATGATGTCTGTCAACAAGGGATGCAGCTGATCCTTTGCAAGAAGCCCAAGACGAAGCGCATCTAAAAATGTAATAAAATCTTCGGTTGCCTTTAGAATGAGCTGTCCAGACTTGCTGTCTGCAATGACTGCTGGCTGGGGCGCCGCGCCCGTCGATGTTGTAACGGCCGTTGAAGGCATACCAACCTTTAGTCGTTCTGTTGCCCGGGGTACTTCAAGCTATATCACTGTGAGTATGCCGACGCATGACCGTACGCGCCAGGACGCTGTGGCTTACATCCCATTCGGCCTTGAATTCTTCAAGTCCGACAAATGCCCTGGCTACGGTCTCATCGGCCAAGATGGACTTATACTGCTTTAAAGACCGCTCGCATATATCGGTATAGTCAGATTCAGGTATCGCGTCCTTGAAAAACGCCCTTTCGAGTTCATCTAAGGTGACGATGATAGAGAATATCTCAGCGAGAGAATCCTGTAAATCGCGCTCGGCCCGCGTCTCAGCCAGTTTCACCTCCTATAATCTATTAGTCTACACGGATTCATCAATCGCCCAGGAGTTGTCTATGAGTCGCACCTCGTCTAGGTTTATTGTTGCGGAAAGAGCTATGTTTGGTACGTAGCTATGAGGCGTTGGGGCATACGCTTGCCTGGATGTCATTTTCAGAAAAAATGTAGAGATTTCACGCAGCGAAGGAGCTTAAAACAGGCTTTGATGTAGTTCGAATTGAAAACGCCTATTAATCTGATAGATTGTAGCTTCTCTAAGAGATGCTGAGCTGAAGGGTTGTCGAGATCTTGAGATTGGAGTTCATGTGAAGCTTATGGCGTTATAACACCCCCAAGAGTTACCTAGATACCTGATATAAATATGAGCCTTACCATATTAGGTGTAGATTATTTCGATAAGGCACCCCGCGATAAGGCCCACTAAAAATTTCTACGGTAAGAACTGAAGCGGATGCAATTGACCAGCCGACTGGACCTCGCGCTGGATCTCTCGCTGGGCCAGAGCCTCTTTAATCACCACATTTAAGCCTCAGCATTTAAGTCCACGGCTGTTGCTGTTGGCCACTTAAAACCATGGCCGGTGCGAAGAAGAACTTCAAAGCCACCAAGAAATTCGAGCAGAAACACCTCAAGAATGTCCTAGAGAAGCGAAAAGCTGGCGCAAAGATAAAACAGCAACACCAGCTCAAGGCAAAGAAGCAGGCCCGGAAAGCAACCGATGCCGAGTTCTTTAAGGGTCCCGAGGATGCAGAGAAAGCGGCCAAGACGAAGTCGCCCAAGACTGCCAATGTCAACGAGATGAGCGTTGACGACTTTTTCGGCGGAGGCTTCGAGATCGTCGACGGAGCCCCGAAAGTGAATAAGTCGTCTAAGAAACTCGGAAAGCGCAAGAGAGACGAGCCGCAACCAAATCAATCTGACGATGATGCAAGCGATGACCTCGAGATCTCCGACGCTGAACAACCCGTGGCAAGCGACAGCGAAGACGATGATACCCAGCTTGACGGTGGCGATCTCGGCATGAGCAAGGATGCCATGGACGCTCTCGCCAAGGATGACCCCGACTTCTACAAATTCTTGAAAGAGAATGACCCCGATGCCCTGGATTTCGATGATGCAGACCTTGCTGAGGTGGATGATCTGAGTGCAAGCGAAGAAGATGACTCACCTAAGAAGAAGCGGAAGAAGTCTGCACAATCAGACGCAGCAGCAACCCTACCACAAGATAACGAACTTACACAAGAGATGGTTGCACGCTGGAAAAAATCAATTGCAGAGAACCACTCTCTCAAGGCCGCGAGACAAGTGGTTCTCGCTTTTCGATCGGCAGCCCACCTCAACGAGGATGATGACGACAAGGAGAGAAAGCAACCTTATACGATATCCAGTCCCGAAGTTTTTCACGATGTCCTTGTTGTCGCGCTCAAGCAGATACCCGAGGTCCTGCAGCATCATCTCCCCGTAAAAGAATCAGCTGCCGGGAAGGTCTATATACCAACAGAATCAAAGAAGTTCAAACCATTGTCAATGCTACTACGAAGCTTCACCTCCTCGATCCTCCACATGCTCCCTACGCTGTCCGATGATGCCACCCTCAAACTTACCCTTTCAGCTTTAACACCCCTCGTTCCATATCTTTTGACCTTCCGAAAACTGTTGAAAAATCTCATCAAGACGGTTGTCGGATTTTGGTCGCAGACTACCAGTAGTGACGCTACGAGGATTACAGCTTTCCTTGTCCTTCGCCGACTTGTGGTTATAGGAGACAAGGGAATTCGGGAAGCAGTCCTCAAAGCAACATATCAAGGGTTAATAGCTGGATCACGTGTGACCAACGTTAATACAGTTCAGGGCATCAACCTCATGAAGAACTCGGCAGCTGAACTATGGGGCCTTGACCAAAGCATTGGCTACACCACAGCCTACAATTTTATCCGGCAATTAGCTATTCACCTTCGAAATAGCATCGTTCACAACCAAAACGAATCGTACAAGCACGTCTACAATTGGCAGTATATTCATTCCTTGGATTTTTGGTCGTATGTTCTATCTGAACATTGTAATCCGATCAGGGAAGCTGAGGCGGGCAAAGAGTCTCAGCTTAGACTCTTAATTTACCCCCTCGTCCAAGTTACTCTCGGTGCTATGCGCCTCATTCCCACGGCTACTTACTTTCCTCTACGTTTTCACATGATCCGATCCCTTCTAAGAATATCTAGATCAACGGGCACCTATATTCCGCTCGCCTCCGTTCTCTTAGAAGTTCTCAACTCCGCAGAGATGAGAAAGTCTCCCAAACAGGCCACTCTCAAGGCTCTTGACTTTCACGTCGCCTACAAAGCGCCAAAATCATATCTACGTACACGTGTATACCAAGATGGTGTCGGTGAACAAGTAGTAGACCTCTTCGCCGAGTTTTTCGTTTTGTGGTCAACCAATATTGCATTCCCCGAATTCGCGCTGCCCGTTGTTATCATGCTAAAACGCTGGCTCAAGCAATCCAGGAAGAAGGATTCCGGAAATAATAACGGCAAGCTACGCTCTGGTCTTGTCCTCCTTGTACAGAAGCTGGAAGCGAACGCCAAGTTCGTCGAGGGTAAGAGGGCCAAGGTAGACTTCGCCCCTCGAGACAGAGCACAGGTCGATGCGTTCCTAAAAGACTTTCCTTGGGAGAAGACACCCGTTGGTGCCTATGTGGTGGCACAGAGGAAAGCGGGCGCAGAGAGGGCAAAAATGATGGAGGAGGCAAGAAAGGAAGACGAGCGCAAGCGGAAAGAAGAGGAGCAGGAGGCTCTCGAAGAAAACGCTGCCGAGATGGATAGTGAGGACGAAGATGAGGAGATGATTGACTTAGATGAAGATGAAGATGAAGGTGAGGATGAGGAGTCTTCGGAAGAAGAGGATGAATGAAGTGGAACTATCGGATGAATAACCAAACTGTTCTATGCGGATTCCTTCTAACTGCTAACATCAAATCCCTATACACGAGAGGCCAGTGCCAAGTTCTCTTGATTTAGAACGAGGCCGGTCCAGTTTAGCGTAACTTGCGGTTCATCTGTTCCTTTATTTTCGCGTTAGTGATAGGTATTGTCCTTGCTGTAGATTATTTCTCTTTTCTGCACCGATAGAGGGATGGAAAATAGCTGGGTTTATTCGAGCAATGACAGGGCTGCTTCTCAGATAGTCTGCCCAATCAATGCTGGAGCCTAATAATGCATTTTCGCAGCATGACGATTTCTTTTTTATTTTCCTTGATTGGATTATGCTTGATATACTTTTTGTCATCTTAGCATAAGTTTCGACAACTATGGAAGTCCGCGCTTGTTATGCCTAATGGACAAATGCAAGAGCCCTATCGGAGAGTCTTTTGCCAGTGGTAGCATGCCATCTTATACATGTAAAGCGCGAGCTGTGATAACTTACGGTTACGGATGTGTCTCGGCACATTGCGGCGCCATTTCCCTCTCTCATTCCAACGGTTTGGCGGTGCTGCTTAGAAACCTGTTAGTACGAAATTCTAAAATCTAGCGGATATTCGGTCAAGGTTCTAGGCGTTTACGTCCCAAATGTTTCGGTCCCGATCTAGCGGACGTCCCCTTCGGACGGGTAGTGCGGGAAGCATTAGGGCATGAATTGGTTATTTTTGGACAGTGTATCACAAAAGCTGTACGTCCGGCTTACGAGCCCCCGGTCTAACTGTCAAATGGCCCGCGGGGAACGACGAAAGCGACAACTACATGCATGAATCACCGTTCCACGCGACGGAAAGATGACAACATCGCTTCCCGACCGCCTCAGGAGTTCCCCGAACGCCGTCCGCCTCATCACGAAGCTCGGAATTTCTTCACATAAAAGAGTATGATCGTTCCAGCACTAAAGACAGGTTCTCACCAAGCTTCATTGCAAAACAACGTCTTCACACAGCTTAAAGTTCCTTTGAGAGAAACTATCACTCTTCACTCAGCCGAGCATCTTCCAACATCGACAAAATGGTTACCTTCAACATTGCCTACACTGCGCCCATCAACAAGGTTGGTGCCACGCCTACTTTGAGCCAGTCTCAAGTCTGGGAAGGGCTCAAGCTCAAAGTGCGCCGAGCACAAGACTTCGTCTCTGCCATCACCGAATGTCAGGTCCTTTCGGAGGAGACGCTGCCCACCGGAGAACTGCAGATCACCCGCCAGGTGCAGTTTGTTCCCACCACGACTCACAAGGCCGGTGGGGCGGTCAAGGAGGTGTGCGGTATGTGACACAGAAACCATCGACCTCATAGCAACGAGTCATTCCTTGGATCATTTTCAACCCGGTGGTTTCGCTCACAACGTTCGCTAACTTCGTGCTTCGTAGTGCATTACGCACCTTGCCGCATAGCCTTCCAGCAGGAAGATGGCAGCACCGTCACCAACATCATCAGCAAACGCCCGGACGGAGAACTGCTCATGAGCTACGTCTTCGAGTGGCGCCACTCCGATGTGGCAGAGGGAAGCGAAAGAGCCGCGCAGCTCGAAGAGGCCCACTGGAAGGTTAGTGATCGCCTTCACTGCGGATTATTTGTAATCCATCTCCACACCGCAGGTCTTGGCTAACAATACATACGCTAAAGATGGCCAAAATGGCCGTCGAGGGGAGCATCGACACTATTCGTCGTCTGGTCACCGAGGGAAAGATCCAGTGAAGACGAGATTCTTTCGCTGAAGTATTGCGGCTTAGTCTTGCAGATACCTCAGATTCAGCGTCAATAGAAGAAGGATTGCACTTTTCCCAGGATGGATAAGTCATCTTCCACTTGTCGATGGATACCCTCGTTTTGAAGATCGCTCTATAGAGTAGAGTACGCCTAGACGGCCTACAGCTCAATTTGAGAGTTATTACTCCCTTAACGTACTTTTCCACTGCGTGACTGTTGAATGACCCGACCAGATTAGCCCACTTCAAATGCAATATAGTTTGCTCTCGCCCGTCTATGCAGGCCTCTTGATTTCTATTCTATGCTATACTTTGGGGTTACGCCGATCCCATCTTTTCCGCAATTTGCTCACTAGAGTAACTCTGACCATCTTCAGGCGCCCACGTCTTAGCGTTTGCTTCACCTCGCCACTTATCCCGCCATTCATGTTCCAGCATGGCCATCTCATGCATATCGTGCCAACCGCCCATGAACCAAACGGCTTCACGCTTGACGCCCTCCTCGCGGAACCCGATTCGGCTATACAGTCGCTTTGCGCCCGGGTTCCAGCTGTAGCAGGATATCTCAACACGATGCATTCTTGCGAAGTCAAACGCCCAATCAAGAGCCCAGGCGACGGCTTCCTTACCGTAGCCCTTGCGCTGGTATCGCTGTGAAATCGAGAGACTCAGGAACGTGCTGCCGTGCTGGTTCTGCCGCTCCTCCGGCTCTGGAAGAGATTTAGCGTCAAAATCACTGCAAGACCGGTCCATTTATATGTTTTGAAAACAGAAAATCCCCCAAATGAAAAGACTCAAGAATGCTTACTGCTAAGCGAGAGAATGCCGATCGGAAAAGGATCTTTATAACTAGGCACCTCCCGCAGCAATATGTACATGGACAAGAGCTTGCGAGATGCCATAATCTTGGGTATCGAACTGGCTTGTAGTCTTGTGCAGCCGACTGGAAGCGAGGTGTCGAAATTCAAAGTTCCGCTAGGCGGTAATGTTAAATCGCGCGTTCATGTGGTGAGGAAGAGAGAGAGCCCGACTCACGGCTCTTTGAGTAGCTCGTAAAGGAAGTCTTCATGCTCTACCTCCCCAATGGGGGCATATTTCAACCTCTGAGACTCGTAAATATCCATGGCAACGACCGATTCTATGTCTGTGATACTCTAAAGGACAACGAAGAAGGGGATGCTGACATGGTCGGAATGGGAACAGACATTCCCAACTTAAAGGTGTCGTATTAGGCTTGGCGGGGCGGGGTTAGGAACAGGTAGGATCAAGACTGATTCAATATGATCAGTAAACATTGATACAGATCGTGAGAAAAATTAATTTTTTCATCTTCTGCTATTTGAAGTCACTCTTTTGTAACTTTCTATCCCTTTTGCCTGATACTACCAGTGACACCACCACTAAAATGCGCTGTCCACCTGCACATCTACGCAACATTCTTGACGAAGTAGACAGGAGGAAACAAGGGAATAGATATACTCACAAGTCGGGTAGCCACTTAAACATCACAAGGAGTAAGGACACCATGGCCATGGCAAGACCGAGGAATACCGCTATGCCATCCCAACGGCACTCCGTCACGAAGAAACGCAGGTGCGGTTCGCTAGCAGAAAGAATTGATATGAATACAACAAGGTACCCGAGTATGAACTTTATGACAATAATATGCTCGGCAGCAGCGTAATAGAAATATTATCATCATCAGCGAGTCAGACTACTCGCGAGTATCCCAAGCCTACTTGTGTCGATACTATGCGTGAATTACAATGTTCTATCTAGTTTTGAGAAGGCGAGACGAGTCCTTGGACTTGACGACTTGAGTCCGTGAAGTGACCACCATCCAGTTCGTGAAGTTAAATGTCTCTAAGTACATCTCCTGAAAATAACCGGTAACTGTAAATGTACCCTTGGATTAGATCATGTACATTCTGGCTATTAAACAAGTAGGAATCACTTATCTACTAACTATGTTGGACAAAAATCTCTAAGCAAAATTAAGTTATCGTCGACTATCGTGATGCATATATGAGTGTAATGTGATGCCTAACATGATCAAGACTATCGTTAACGAGTGGTATTTTAAGCAGGAGACACAGTCATCTGGTAGTCAAGACGATAATAATTGGACTGCGTGCAAGGAGATACAACGTCTTTTAACTAGCCAGTACGTTCAAAGTGCGTCGGTTGTTCATGCGGTTTCCCTTTCCAACCTGATGTAAGAGGCAATTCCTTTGGCATCCATGTCGTCATCCAGTTATAAGCCGGGGGACCATCTGCCTCTACTGGCTCATGACCCAGTGGTCCACACACTTTCCAACTCTTAATCTGTGTAGGAAGTCCCTCTACGAAGCTAGGCCACCCACAATTGGGCGTGGAAAGGTAAATATGGCCAAGTTCCAAGTGTTTAAGGCTAGGTTGAGCATGCAGGAAACGCAACAGCGGTGGGGTGCTGAGGATAAGGCCGCCCAGCTGAAGGAACTCAAGCCGACGGAAGACAAGAGGCGTCTCGTCGGACTGATCACTAAATATCTTCAACAAAGAATGCGCGCCTCGAGCAGGGAGACTCGGCCATTTCCCACCCGCCACGAACCATAACTTTCGGAGGGTCGGTCGAGCACACTTAAATAATTCGACAAGCACCTGATGCCTCGGAGCTTCGTCAAGTAGGAACTCGATATGCAACACATCTAGTCTGATTTCTTGAAGACCCGTGAACAGGTGTCGAGTAGCAAGGCTATCATGAATATGATCAGCGAAAAATTCGGAAACGTGTAAGTATTTAATCCTTCGGTCCGCAGCGTAAAGTGCTCCAGCTAGTGTCTCGAGCAAGATGGTAGTTGGGAAGGAGTCCCGGCGTTGGACATCAATCCCGTAAGAACTAAAGAATGTTAAGATTATGGTCACTAATCATTAGCAGCTAATCCATACATGCAAGATTCCAAGCCGGGAAAAAGGAGGCGACCGTCGAACACCCAAGGCTTGACTTCGATTTTCTCGAGGATAGACATAGCCCGGAAGAGTACGGTGAGGGCGATGGTGATAAGTTTTTCGTTTTCCATCTGTTCCTGTCTATTCTTGTTCCAGGTGACTTGAGCGGCCTCGATCGTCTCGTATTCTCTGATAGGTCGAGCCCGTCGGTGCTCGAGGACGCGCTCAATAGCAGCGTCCCAGTCTCCATCCAAATCATCACCCGAGCCGAACTCGGCCTCTTCTACCGGCTCATACATCTCCTGTCGGAGCTGCAGGCGATAATCGTCCCAGAACCACCTACGATAATATGCGGGGTCAAAAACAAAGGTTTTCGTATATTGCGCCAGTGAGCTATCTAAGATCTCGCAGACCGCTTCCGGCACTTTCCCATATTCGACAGTCCGGGTCCGACCGACCTGTCCTTCGGAAAGCTCGCGCTCTATCGAAGACCCAAAGTTCCATGGTGGAATCTGATCTTGTCGTCGGCCGGAGAACCTGAGCAATTCAAATAGTGGCCGAAACGCTATAGCTGCATACTGCTGGTTCACCAAACGCATAGATATGAGATCAGTTGTGCAAAGAAATGACGCTATCCTTGCCAGAAGTTCTGGTGGTAAGGAGTCCATGCTTGGAGTGAAATAATGTCGCGTTGTCTCGATGCGAAATCCTGCCAGACGTGAGATAAAGAAAGAAAGAAGGGTTGAATGCGTAGTACTATGTAGCCTTAAGTTGCTTCGCTCAATGCTAACTAGATTAAGTTAGGTACATGTAAGTCGATCGAGTCTTATCAATGGACGACTGAATCACTTTGTTGATTATCTTCCCTTGTATGCCGGTTGTATGCATACGTAGATGTATTTAGGGAGGACGTCTTAGTTTGTCATTGCTGACTAGCAACAAGATCTCAAGAACAAGCAACGGGTAACTCAGTTAGGCCTAAGTATATTCTCAGGCTTGAAGAGGATACTGGCGTTAAGAGACCATTTGATCACAAAGCTATGACTGTGAAGATTAGGTTGCCTACACCGACTTCGGGAGGCCGATCATTTGCCAATGCCCCCGCTCAAAAGACCATGTTTGATCATGTTATGTGCCATATCTCTTCTCAATCTGGACGATGAGTTACAAGTACAGAGCAGGTGATGGACTTGGGTACCTAGGGTAATGGGTTAATGAGGGGGAATGCATAACGTTCTGGACCTGTTAAATGGGGTAGGCCGGGTCCAAAAATACCTAACCAAAATACCTGGCTCGCCTGGGTATAGCGGGTAGTTATAGGCTGCAGGGTTCTTTGCTAAGTCGGTAAGTCGGTAGTCAAGCTGCGCAATTCTTCCTCCCGGGTCTTCTTACCTTACCTTACCTACGGCCTTACACCACCTTGTCTTGACTTACCCACAATTATTTCTTCAACTGGCAACGAAAGCCACCTTTTGCACGCTACACCACTTTGGAAGAGGGTCCCCGTCGTCTGAAGAGGCGGCAAAGAAATTTCCCATTATTGTTACTGTATCTTGTTGTGCTGTGCAGCTCTCCAACCGCCTTCTTCATCCACATGTAGCTATCCGGTTGTTCCTCCCCCTTCTTTGTCAATACATCCTCCCGTCTCTCACCACCGCAGCAGCCCCCCTCTGCCGCCTCCCGATTCTCGATCGCCCCCCGACCAACTGCCCTCCGACCCGGCCACTTCGCTATGTTATGGGCCCCATGGACGGCTGTTCCAACGTTTCTTTTCATCTGCGCCCTTCTTGCTTGGTGGCTCATTGAACCCAAGACTACCCATCTGAATCTGATCGTCGCCGTCGGCTGTGCCCTCTTCTACTGGGCCATCGCCCCCGAGGTTGCCCAGTCCACGCCCACCCGCTTCTACCAGCTCTCTAGGACCATTGCCGCCTTCTTGCGACTTGACGCCCTGATCTTGTACCATGCCAACATGCTTCTAACTGGTTTCGCGTTCTTGTGGTATGCACGGCCCGCCCATCAATAGTCTCGGCAATGCCATACTGTCTTCTCTGAACCTGCCTTTTCTTGACCCGCGTCCTGACTTTCCTCATAGGCTAGCCCATCGAGCCGTCCAGACCCTCAGGAAGTCTGTTAACGACCTTATCGGTATTTTGGGTGTCGAAGTCCCCGATGCGCCAGACGTATCGCTCGCTGGGATACGTGCCGATGCCGCCACACTGAATTGGACACGGCCTCTACCTACGCGACCGGTCGCCAAGTTCACTATCCAGGTGAACGGAGTCAATGGTGAGTAGTGAGACTTGCTGAAGCAGGATGAAGGGACAGACCGTTGACGTTTGTCGCATACAGTTGGCGACTCCGCAAACCAAGAGACGGCCATCACTGTAACTGGCCTGAAACCAAATCATTTCTACAACATCCGCGTCATTGCCGTTGGGTACAATAATTTCCAAGCTGGCAGTCGAGTCATCCGTTTGCGAACATTTGGCAGGGACGGCCGCCCTCAACTGGAAGATGGGCGTTTGCCGTCTAATTTTGTACTCGACGAGCAGCAGGTCACGGCCTCTTGTGACCAACTTGACGAGGATGGGGCGTCTCGTGGCCCCGCGGCTGGTGTTGAGACAGCTTCGATTCCCGACAGTTCGACCTTACCCTCGCGCGATGCGACTATGAATTCTACGCTTGGCAGGCGGAACACTCTAACAAGAAAGCATTCGCCATCAACGGCCAGCATGGAACAGTCTGCGAAGGATGCTGTTGACGATCAATCAGCACAGTCATTGCAAGAGCTGGGGGAGAAATTCGAGAGTATACGGAAAGAGATTGAGGAAGTACAACAACTGATCGCCAAGGACGAAAAGGAACATAAAGAGACGATGGAGGAGTTGTCCGAGGAAAAGAAGCTAAAGAGACGGGTGCTGAAAGAGAAGGACGATACGACAGAGAAGTTGAAGAGGGAAATGAATTCGACAGAGAGAGCTATGAGAAGTGCTCAGCAGAGGAAGACTCAGAAAGAAAAGCTTTTGCGGGACAGACAAGCAGAACGGCAGAAGCTTTACGATGATATGACCAAGTGGGACAAGGATATTGCATCCATGCGTAAGAGGCAAGGGTGCTTTGAGAAGGAAAAGGAGCAGTACCAGGAGCAGGCTGACGCACGAAGCGAGGAGCTGCGCCAGGAAATCGCCCAGGCACAGGCCAATCTCGCTCAAGAAGAAGCCGAACTTAAAGAGAAGGGCAGAGAACTAAAGGAGGCAGAGGACCAACGGAAGAAACTCCCTGGCGGAGAGGAGAGCGAAGAGTGGCGAGAAAAAGATGTCGAGATCAGAAGGAATTGGGACATCAGAGCGAAAGATTTACAGCGACGACTGTTTGCTGCTAATCGGAAACTGAAGATGATTAATGACTACGAGCGTGTCTTACAGGCTCAACTAGCAGCGGCTCAACAGTCTGGTCTACCCTTCATGTATAACCAGGCCAACTCGTCCGGGATTGATTTTGACCTCCCAAACCAAAATCAACTCAAGCGGCGAAGCAAGAACAGCAACTCCCTATCTGCCGTTGCGGTTCCTTCTCCTGCCCAATCATTCACAGTGACAGACCGTCCGTATGGAGCTGCATCCAATTTTGGCCCATCGCGGCCGACGGCTATGCCGCCTGGATTTGCCCCGGGGCCTTATGTGGACACCAATATGCCCTTCTCGGCTCCTCTTGACGAAGAGGGCATCAGAGCTCTTACAGGTGGTGCTCCTCTTAGCCCTACCGCTACGTCTCTGTTACCTGCTGGTATGCTTGACGACCTTCTTGATGATGACCCTCCCAGTCCCGGATCTCTGCTGCCTCGCCATGGTACCTTCGGATCCGGTATGACTCATGAATACGATGCCCAATCCCCAACGTCGTCAGTTCGATCACCAAGCCTCATGTCCAGCCCGCAAAGTTCTACACAGCACCTACCCTTTTCTCAATACACTGGAGAGAATAGTGAACGCCGGTCTCTCAGAGGACCTCGGGGCGATTTCGGTCCATCTTCATCGCCAATACCACCGACCACCCAGGCATCCAATCGTAATCGATTTATACCCTGGCTTCATCGCGGATCTAAAGAGACGGATGAGGCTCCGGCGCTGGGAACACTCAAACCCAATCAGAGCCAATCTCTACCCCGGCAGATCGAGGATGATGAACCAGCTCCTAATAAGCGAAGGATAAGTTTCTCTGCTGGCTGGAATATGTTTAATCGAGGCGCCGGGCCTCCCCGGCCCGACGCAACGGAAGCTACTGCAGCGAGCCCGAGAGGTCTCGTATCAAGACGGTTAGGACTCGGCACGAATGCTAGTCTTGGCAGCAACATTTTTTCCGATCGAGATCCCCACAGTCCCAGACCTGTTTCAATAGCCTCATCCGAGATGCCTCGTCCTTCTACCGATAGCGGCTCTATATGGGGCCGCGGTCTGCAACCGCAGAGCCGGCTATGGCCTATGGAGGACGGCCCTTGGACTGGGTCACGGAACCCGTCGCGACGGCCTTCGCTTCATGGATCACCTTCCCAATTGAAAACTACTCTAGCTGATGCAGACGACGAGATTCTAGATGATTCTGAGCTACTGCATGCCTCTCCCAGTCAGGTCGGCATTATCGGAACCAAACCAGCCAAATCGCTGAGTCAACGTCTTAACCCGGCCGCACCCACTTTCATGGGTGGTCTGTTCCGTGTAAGAGCGGAAAAGGAGAAAGAATCGGATAAGGAAGTTAAGGACTCAAGGGATAAGGTCAAGGATAGGGCCAAGGATAAGTCTAAAGGCAAGGGAAAGGAAAAGGAAACCAGGGAAAAGAAACCGCGGCAATCGTTTACATCCGTTTCTGATATTGGTACTACCTCTCTTGACGAGTCGCCATCAGATCCTCGCAAATCCCGAGACACTTTTTCGGTTGACTCCCCTTCTATCACGGAGTCGCGTGAATCTTTGACTCTTGAACAGCCATTTTCGCATTCACCCTCAGATCAGACGCTGGGTGCTGGGGCCAAGGACCAGGAGAGCGGGCTTCGGAAACTGCTGCGTAAAGGAAGCTCCTCCAAGTTCAGTCTTTCGTCGGTGCGAGGCCTAGGCAGTAAGAAGGGCCCCAACAGCGTCACAAGCTCGGATCGGAACGCCTCCGTAGATCGTACCAGTTTTGACGAGTTCGCGGAAGATACCGGCGTTCTGTTGCTCGGTCGTAGTTACGATAGTCTGCACAGTAGCCCCTCGGTCGGGCCGACGAGCGGGCCACGGTCGGCTAAGGACAAGCCTGTTGGTTGGGGCTCTAGGTTCACGATGAAAAAGAAAACAGGGAAGGAGAAGGAAAGTCTGGATATTGAGAGGGATGACCCGACGTCCAGCACAGCGCCCAACACACCATCGTTAGCGGAAAAGTGATTCTTTAGGTATAGTCGAGGACGTGTGACAAGCACTATAAAAGAAATTCCAGAATTGTACGTTTATATGGACTTCTGATCAACTTTTAAAACAAAATATGACACTATCACAGCGTAAGGGATACGCTGGAGCTATAGACATTGTCGATGTTCTCTATGTCTATTTTATTTTCCAACCTTACATGTGAGTAACTGTGATATTCTGTAGGCAAGGGCTCTAGGGGTAGCCAAGCTACCCTGAAACTACCCACCTGCAGTAGAAGGTGGCGGTGGGGACTGGCAGTACTTTTTCCATGGTTCGAGCTTCGGCCATGGGGTGCTTCCGATCTACGCATATAGCAACAACGCAGGCTTAGAGCTTGTTGCAGGATACCAAGATCCACTACCCTGTTACGAGGACGAGATGAATTCTAAAGCTGCCCTGCAATTAGGAATTCTCAGTTAGGCTTATAATTAACGACACCTACATCACCGAATGGGTTTTTTCTACAACTAATCTCTTAATTACCGACAAACAACGAGCACCCAACCTTAGTAGGTGGGCAACGAACATCTAGCGAATAGGACGACGAGCGATTGAGCCACGGATCAGTTGAATAGCCGATTACATCCTCAATTACCTACCGAAATCGATTGCTAGACCGACGAGTCGTTGACCCTTCCAATCTCCCGCGGACGACTCCCCTCCATCCCACCCAGTTCGGCCGGGCCAGCTCATGGCCGCCGCCGCCGCCGCAGCGCACGCGACACCGATCACGATGGCGCCCATAGGAGGAAGTAGTGGTGGTGGTGGTGGAAAAGCAGAAGAGGAGGAGCGTCTACCGATGCCATCGCGGAATCCGCTACCGCTGTCCGCGAGCCAGGAGGCGCAGGTGCGCGAGGTGTTCAATGCGCGTGTGCGGGAGCGTTGCTCGGAGGAGATCAAAGGTTCGTTTCTTCCCCTCCCCCACCTCCCATTTATCTCTGTATTCCATTCCGCACCAAACCGATTGACTGACACACAACAAAAACAGCCTTCGCAGACTGTGCCCGCAACCGGACCTTCAGCATCCCGTTCGCGTGCCGGGCGCTCTCGCACGCCATGAACAACTGCATGTTAGCGCACGCGACGCCCGAGGAGCACGACCGCGCCCGCGAGGACTGGTTCGCCGCCCGTATGACGCGCGCGCGCGAGCGCGAGCGCAAGGAGCGGCGCAAGATGGAGCAGGAGCGCTTCCACCGCGAGTGGTGGGGCCTCCCCGAGCGAGACCCCGACGAGGTCCGGCGCGAGCTCGAGAAGCTCGAGAGGCCTGAGCGCATCGGTGGTGCGGTCAGGAGACGTGACCAGCAACAGCCAGCCCCTTCTGAGACGGAGAGGAGGTAGTTAGTTTGTGCTGAAGGCTGTGAAATGACGATAAAGAGACGGGAAATGAACAACAACATACACTCACATCTCATGGCGGAAGGCTGTGGTCATGTGTACATTCTTGTTGTCTGTAAATTACGATGGTTTTGTTTATGTATGCATACGTGTTCGGCGTTTTCGGGTTGCTTTCTCGCTTCGACGTCCCGCTTATAGCGTATCGAGCTGATATAGAAGTTAGAGATCTTGCCACGCTGCTCTTTTTGCTGGAAAATAGCATGTATTTGACTGCTGTGTCTCGAAATATAGGACCTCTCATCACTACCTTGTTCGAATTTGGTGATCGACAATGAATATGTAAGTTCTACCAGTGCCATTTTGTGTACTTGCTCTTGTTTTGCGAGTTCCTAGGGACTTAATTTTTGATACAGGTGCTTTTCCGTATCTAAGCCGCCTCTTCAGCCAAGATGGCTTTGCTGCTCTTAAGTATCTTTTTATGTTCTCCTCTATGAATAGTACACCTATCAAAGTTCTTCTCTCTTCTAAATACTTCTTAGCTATGAGGCACCTATCTTCGTCAGGGAACCCCAGTTCAGATTCTCCTCGAGTAGTATAGTGACCTTCTCGTCGAATAGCTTCTTGCAGACGTGATTATTCTACCAGTCATTAAATTAAATAAGGCAAGAGATCGTTGCTAAAGGCTTCCGATGATTCGTGGTAGCAGCGAGGGCAAGTGGTTGGTGCTGATGATATTTCCCGTAGCGATTCCGTATGATCGAAGCATAACGTGCGGATATACTGACACTTTTGTAGCAATGCGCAAACTGAACATGTATGTGCTTGAGAGGAACTGTAAGTCGATGCAGCACCTGGTTAGCGTATGTTTATACAGAGAGCACCGCCCGAATTCTAAAAAGCGTCGAGCTCAGTGCATCCATTCCGCATGCCTCCAATATAACGACGGACAGCGAGGGCCACTCACATCCCTCCTCTGGGGCTCCTTGGGCCCAACCATTCATGCATGTAGTAACTTACATACAAATTCTGGCTTAATTTCAATCCAAAGTCTTCCAGAGGCATCCGCGTATAGTCTTCTTCTCTGTGAAGAAAAGCATAACTTTCTGTCATGCTGTTAATTGGTAGACAACTCTTGGGTCAATTCTAAAGAGCCAGTTCACCGAGTTGTCGACAGCGCAAACCAGCGCTGTATGAGGGAAGGCCTTTTTGCAGAATGTTCCTTCTTGGGTTTTTAATTATTTATATTGATATGTGTATTTTTTGGGTGAAAAGTACGTGAAGTCATTGGGTTACAATTTTGAGTATGAGGTACGGTTTCTGAAATGAATGTGTGAGACGAAGCCAGCTGTGATAGTCTGTCCCACTCGAGGGAACGGTGGTAACCAAGTATAAGGCAAGCCCATGTAGACGATCCCACGCATCAGGAGCGCAATATAGTAAACTGGCAACCACGTAACTGGTTGACGATATGACATACCGAGTTGCATGCGCTACTTACAGATCTAAATCTTCTGGGGTCGCCACCACTATGAGAAGCACTAACAGACTAAATATGACTAGCATATTTACCTATTTAGGCTTTCCAGCTTGCCTCTAACATCCGCGGTTCAACTGACGTCCTCTCTTAGTAGATGAGTATACACTTTTAACCCGAGACACTGATCTTATCGGCCTCGAGATATAAGAACCTATTGAGTGGAGGTTAATCAGAAGCTAAAGTCCCCAAAATTACAAACAAAAGAGCATTCTTCCGATGCCCGTTATTACAATCTATAGGCTACTCTCGGTAGCACGAACTGATACGTGGACTTGGCTTACAGAGGGAGAGCCACGGAGGTACGCTAGCGAGTGGGCGTCCAGCGGAAATCGTTATTTCTCTCAGGTATATAAAGAGCTTGCAATCTAAATCCCTGTCTAAAGTCAATTTTTTTCAATCATATTTTGAAGTTGAAGTAGACGCCGTGGAAATCTTACGTCGAAAGTAGCACGGATTCTTTGAATTGGGCCCCGATCGGATCTCATAGACTGAATAGGTAGCTCATCTCTATCCCCAATCCAGTCCAAGTATTCGGACTTCATGTATTGGCCGGTAAAAAGGGAAATAGCTCCGAAGCCACAATCATCGACCGCAAGGAAGAATCCTCCGAGGCAGCCTTCGACAAGGAGGGGATCCTCGGAGCCTGGTGGCATAATATAACCAAGTTCGATATCTTCGCCGTGCTCCGTTTCGAAAACCAGACCCGATACAAATTTTTTACCGAAAAACTCGACCAGACTGACGTGCATGGCCTCAATTTTTGATGTCGGGAGGTAGATTTCGGCTTCAACTACTTGACGGTTGAGTTCGCCGAATAATTCAGGATCGATGCTTTGCGACGTCTCGATAGACTTCCATGAAATTTTGGGATCGTCTTCTGGGTTCTGTAGCCAGTTGGATTTCCCCCTCAAACAGCTCAATCTATTGACCTCGTCCACAGCTTGCGTCAGCGGTCGAACCGTCTGCTTCCAGATGCGAAGCCGGTTTCGTTCGCCAAGGCCGACTAAGCTGTGCTTCATTCGCTCTGTCGATAATCGGTAAAGCTCCCGCCAATCGACACCAGCTCTTTCAGAAGGCCGGAGCAAAAAGGCATCGAAGAAAACGTCTAGTTCGCGACCAGGCCAGAACCTACTTTTGAAGAAATATTGAGAAAGTGGAATGGAAGCTATAACACGCGAAGAAAGACGGAAGGAGGGTAAATCCTCTGTAGCTACATAGGTGAGGATCACTTCTCTTAGCTCTGGCGGTAGTCTCGAGAATGGATCAATCGAGAATGGATCAGTCGAGAATGGACCAAACCTGGCTGGTGCCGCCGGCGAAGGTATGGGCGGTCGTGAACCATCATTCACTGGAATTGCACCGTCGGCCTTGATCCGTGTTTGAGCCAGCCTAGTCTTCAGCTCAGGAACTTCGAAAGGATCGTAATATGCACTTGGTATCATGACTAGAGCAATCGGAGTCAGTTATCGCCATCTTGGGCGTGATTTATGAGCTTCCAGACGCTATCTTGGCCCCGAAAGGAAGGAAACCAGCCCGAACAAGAGGGAAATTGGAAACTAGAATCTGTTCCGAGAATTACTCACGGTTCGAAACGCCGCCTAAAAGCACGAAGTGGTTACCGCTCTGGTGAGTTCTCCTACCACCAAGGTAAAGGCCACCAAAGTTGTGCCCCCAAAAAGGGAGGTGTGATGAGTGTGGAACGGAACGCAAAATACGCCACAGCGTCTTCAGATTGACAGGCTGTGGCATGCTAGCCTGTTCAATTAATTGCCAGCATGATTCATGAAAACGAAAGCCCCAAACATAGTTTTTGCTATCAGACTCGGGTATATCAGGACCTGGCGGTGTGACGCTTTGAATAGTGATCAATGACAGGGGGTCAAGGTGCGAGTCGTCGTATCGCTGATGGGTCTCGGGTGGCAGATAGTTCTTTTCGTCTGATTCCCTGTAAAAAGCCACGCCAGAAAGCCGCGGTTCATCACTGTTGGATCCTATGCAGTAGATGGCTCGATAATACGTTGACCAGTGGCTGTCGAATACCCAGCCATGCCTGTTTCCCGTGCCGCATATTCCGCATGTAAGTGGAGGTTGCATCGCTCTTCGGGGCCGTGTATCAAGCACGAACGTGAGAAGGGTATCTCGCCCGCCTCATCCGATATAACGAAGGATACATAGAACAGTAAATATCAAGGTCACGGTAAGGGATAAAGAAAGTTTTTTTTTACCCAGGCATGTCTCTAGTTGTGAGACAAATGACAAGTACAAGCATATGCAGGGTCCTAAACGAGAATTGACAGCTCTTGACAACCGCCAGCAGCTGGCTTGTCTCATCAGAAGAAGCGATTACAAAGCACGTGACGCTATCATTCAAGTATTCTCGCCGACAAGATGATCCCCGTACTTCACCGCTTCATCATCCGTCAAGACCATCGATATAAAAGCAGTTGGAACCTGAGCCGGCCTCAAAAGTCCTCTCTCCCAACGACCCGATAAACTCGCAAAGCTCTCCCTCAATGAAGTTGACTCCGTGGCAGAACCAGTAATCATCAGCTTGGCGCTTGGCTTTCTCGAAGCTGCCTGTGCACGCATTCATACAGGTGGACAGCGCATCGGCCTTGTCGTTATGTGCCGCTCTCTGTTCTGCTTTCGAGGGCGCGCATTTGGTGTCGCATCGTACGAGACCTAGATACGGGTTGCCCCATGCCATCTCCGTCTCTGATGGGCACTTGCAATAGAGGTCATAGTCTGGATACTATGTGATTGTTAGCACGGACTCGACTTATTCTTTGTTGCTGCTTGGGGCGGTCGGTTTGGCAGAGGTATGTGGCATGTAGATGGGATATTCAAATGCGTACCCCGGTCGTCTGATTTGGCGGCTCTTCACAAGTCGTCGACGGATAAGATGAGGAAGTTGTGGATGGAGCTGCGAAGGCGGCACCAGCCATCATCGCCAGCACGACAGTACATGTTTTGAAAGACATATTCGCAAGTAATTAACAAAGGTAAAATGGTTGAAAAGAAATGAAGGCTCTCTCGTCTATTTTATTCTAGGAACGATAGGTGTGACAAATGTAAGACCACCGTTCCTTCTCACTTTTAAACTTATGGGATCATTCTACTTCTTATAGCTCAAGACGATCGACGTAAGATATAGCCCTACCTAAGGATAGAATCTACTTCTGATTTACATACATTTACGACGTATATTGCGCAAAGCCACAATGTATACCTATATTCTTAGTCTTCCCCAGACTACTCCTCTGTAGGAGCACCGTACATAGGACTACTGCACGGCAGTGTCAAGCTTGATACTTCCCCACATAGTTTGATTATTCAATGGACAACCCTAGCAAAATAGGTAACAGCCTTCGACACCATCTTCAGATCTTTTACCTGGAATGGCACGTCAACGTTGTTTTGGTGGAGTTTGCGGAGTGCTCAGTCCCGGACCCAAATAAAAGTGACAGGAGCTTAGACAACAATTGACCAATTTTAGAATGTAGGAAGAATAAAGTCAAGGTAGCCAGCTTGGCGTTTCTCAAGTCTGCACCAAGTCGTTGGATGTGTCAATAGCCTCTGACAACCTGATAATGAACTGGGTAAATGGAATGTCGAGTAATGCTACTCTGAGCAGATTATTGATAAGATATTCAGCAGTCTACGCACTCGCCTATCAAAGGAAGGTGATAGGACAGTTTCCCTTCTGGGTAGCGCAATGTCTTTGAATAACAACCACCGTTTGTCTAATGCATGTAACCTCAATTGCCCAACTCACACCACTCACACCACCCGGAGCCTGTCCCGTCGGTCGACTCAAGCTTGGCAATGAACACGAGAAGTATGTCTCACGGCATAATTACAGCTAGGTATTTACTAATGTCGATCCGTAGGGCTGGGCATGGGGAAGGTTTAGTACTATTGGTCAGGATGCGCAGGATCGAAGCTCGTTAATTCAGTTAGTTACAGTAACTAGCCGTTGACCCATGACCACAAACCCGGAAATATTCCGAACACCAGGCTTGATTATGGAGTACAATGCTTGTATTTGATATTTGAGCTTTCAATCGCCATAACCGCGACGACAGGCAAGGTACACAGCCATCTCTCGGTGAGAAAACCATTGTTGCATGTAACTCGCACGTTGACTAATTCTTCAAGGCATCGCGATATTCATAGAATCCAAAATCCTTCGCGTCCAATCAACCACTGACGTAGATTGCAAATTGCTGCCGCTATCCGGATAGCGACACGATAATTAAATCGATAATGAAGCTAGGCCATGAATACCGGTAGCAACACCGCCGGTTGACCGAGCGCTAAAGACTGCCGGCGGAGCGCTCACTACGGTATCCGTAGAGTCGGGCGTTGTTCATATGCATGGGTCAAACCCTAAAATTAAGGTTGGTGCTTGCTTACCTTACCTAAGATGTCATTTAAGAAAGACCGTGCCGCCAATGCCAACTACTTAATCAGGTAGATTTAGATAAGCTTTGGAATGACCGTCGGGAGCACGGCGTTATTTATCGTACTTACGGCTCCTCTTCCACCTTAGGCCCCAACAAGTCGAGCATAGTTTCTATCGGGCCAGTCGCCTGCAACCAACGATCACGAGAAAAATGGGTGAACGACACAACTAGATCCCAGTCCACTTACCTCGGCTCACCGAACCCTTGCTTTCGGACATGGCCCCTAACGTCCCTAAACGTCCCTAAACTAGTACCTACGCTATATTCCACCAATTCTGTTCTAGATGTCAAACTCAAAATTATGATTGGACAAATCTTATCGATTAGATCTCGTCCCTGCATTCCCGCTTCGCTCCAGGGGCAGCCCCAACAAGCTCAACAATTTCGGCCATTGTAGATTTGGTGGTACATGCGTATGTCTGAAGCTTGTGATCGGGCTGAAGCCTGTCATAAAACGATGATCGCAGTAGGAAACTGTTATATGATTACATCGATAAGGGCCTCATTCCCACTAAACTGCTGTGCTACATCGATTGACGACAGGTTATCGCAAGTTATCTCATCAGCAATTCACTAGCAAGTATTACGTCTCAACCTAAGCTCTCACAGGTGAAAGCAGATATGGCTGTCAAAGCCCCGGCCTTTCCGGGTTACACGCCCATCTCAAACCGCGTCTACATCCGGAACGAGAACACGGGCTCGGATTCGGCGAGTGTTAAGCGCACTACTACGGCGGCCGACCCTACCACTATTCTGGTGTATGGTTGGGGAGATGGAAACCCAAAGCATGTTTGTAAGCGAGTTATATCGGCCCCCCCTTTTTGATGAGTTTGGCGGTCGTCTCTCTCGCGGACCCCCCAAATCGGATCGAAATGCGTCGTCTCGGCCATCAATTAACACCTAGGACAGCTAAATATTCCGAGGGTTATCACGCACTCTTCCCTGAGGCTAGGATTGTAGTCATTATCAATCCCATATTCGCCGCAACCTATCAAACGCTGCCGAAGCGGACAGAAGCCATGAGGCCGATTATCGATACCTGCTTTCCCAACAAGGATGACGGGTCGGAACGCGTCATCATGCATATCATGTCCAACACGGGTGGTATCTATGCAGCTGCCACTTTGAACGCCTACCGTGAGCGCCATGGACCAGACGCCTCGCTGCCACACCACCTCTGCGTCTCAGACTCGACTCCCGGCAGTTTGAACTTCGGCTCTGAGGTCTGGCGGTGGAGTCGGGCGATGGCAATGGGTGTGCCCAAGTGGTTCCCCTTACCTTTCAAGTTCATACAAGCCCTCTGCGCCGCCTTCCTCTTCCTGGTCCACTATCTCGCTATAGCTGTCGGCATCGAGCCCTCGGGTCCCCACAGCGCCAGGATCTTCGTCGAGCATGATTTCGCAACCCCGAGGGCGTTGAGGCTGTTCTGTTATTCCAAAGAAGACGACTTGATAGGCTGGGAGGACCTTGAGGAACATGCGGCTAACGCCGTGACTAAAGGCTATACAACTGTGCTAGAAGAATTCAAGGGCTCGCCTCACGTGGGCCATATGAGGATGCACCCCGAACAATATTGGGGTACTATACTGCGCTGTTGGGAACAGACTATGGAGATGGATGCGAAACTATGAGAGGTTTCGGGGCCGCTGATGAGACATCATCGGAAAACGTGAGTATATATATTTGATTCCGAAGAATCATAGACACTATAAATGGACACAGGATAGAAGGATACTACAACCCTTGATAAATATAAAGAATAGAATTATTTTCACGCACCATATTTCGCCGCAAAGGTGCGTAGTCATGTGTATAAAGGCTTACCCCTCATAGTTGGGTTCCACTGCTTGACATAGTTTGCTTACTCAATCTTCCTATACGTTGCGTTTACTCATCTCAGGGATGTGGGCATTGAGTGGTGGTTATGTGATTGAGCCGGCTCATGTCATAGTTACAAGTCTACCTCCACGGTCAACGTTTGGTAGGAGTAAGTAGCATAAGAATGCGGCGTGAATTTCAAATTATGTATGGAATTCGTGGTCGTTCTTAATGTCTTATACAACAATCAAATACAGCAGGTCAAGATTCCCAAAGCGTTTCTTTTTTCCAGGCCGATCAATGCTTACATTATGTACTTACGCACAATATATCTTGCTCCATTTAGTGTAGATAATCGTTGTAGGTATAAGAGGAACAGCGAAGAATACTTCTCCTATCCAGGAAAGCGTCAGGGAACTAGTTCATAGCTACCCTGAGGTATAGAGCTAGAAGATTCTGTATATATAAGTGACTGAACCCTCTTGAATTAGGTGGTTCAGGAATCAATTGATCTATTGAGCCCTAATTACTACAGACAGTTCTATCCATTCACTGCGGCGCCCCTATTCTCCAACAGAAAGTACACGAGTTCGTTTGGTAAATTCAACAAGGGTCGATGAGATTCCCAAATGCTATCAGGTCTCGTACAAAAATCTGGGTTAGAAAATCGAAAATCGAAAATGAACGCGATTATTAACTATCGTTAGCATTATGGGAAAACTGCTTCATGAAAGAACAGGACTAGCCTTCAGAGTCGATTTAGACACATCCTCCTCCCTCGGCGCAACGGCGATGATCTTTGCCTTCCTACAAATCTTAGCAGACATGGGTTTTAATGAGCTCACCACAACACACTGCAGTCAGCTCGCCTCCTTAGGTCGTATCTTAGATAAGACTTGTTCGCTCCATAGTGCTCGTGTCTACCTCTTCTGCGTCTTCTGTATTACGAATGTCGACTATTGTGTATTAATGTCACAGCAACCTTAAGACCTAGGTTCTCTGCGTGTAGGCTTTGAAAAAAGTGTTAGGCTCAGCTTCCTAACAGTAAGTTATTACGAGGATTCATCTAGAGACTTGCTAGAAACGATTGAAATATTAGTTGGTCATCTGATTTGAGACGATCTATTTAGTCAAAAGAACGCCGGGGGGGAGATAAAGGTGAGAAATTCCTATCCTTACCAGCTTTGGTGGCTGGTATTCGTTAGCGACAGAAAGTCAGCAACAGAAGCTTTGTTAGTCTCAGATATACCTATTCCTTATTCCTGTCTCTGACGATTCTAAATTTGATCTGGGATAAGCTCTCAACCAAGCACCATAGTAGATCTAAACAGGATGAGTACTGCGTTTCTTTGCTGCATGTGCTTGCTACTTGAAACTGTAACAACCCGGCACTGTCCTGAATAACTTGTCTATTAATGATAACCCCCCTAGCTAGCTATTTGTTCGAAAACTACACTGACAAACTGCCATCTCTTACCCTTCCTTTATCTACTATAGTATCTATATAGGTAATATTTTATTTTGTAAATATTCATTACTGTGCGTGCGTGTAGTTTTAGCAATGCTTTAATCGGACCCTGCCTGACTAATAAGTATAACTGTATTGACGAAGTAGGTCTTTTATGGGATAAATGGATGACAAGAGAAAGACTACAAAGTAAATACTTTCGAAAAAGCCGCCATGAGCGCCAGAAAGCTGAACTAACATATGATGTTGCATGTACTATCCGATTGCAAAAAATACGTCCAGTTATATCACAGCATAATCCCAATCTGTGAGTGCCCAGACAAGCAACATTCGAAGGATTTTGGTTGAATACGGAGGTGTGCCTCTTTCGGGCCTTGTGCCGCCTTGCCCTTGTTAATTATGTACTGCTGGAAATGTCTCAGTCTAGGGGACTTCACGGGACATAACCTTCTACTTGAACTATATGGCAGCCTCGTGAGTAACAGTACTCCTTCTGCTCTAGTGCCTGGGGTGGCGCTAAATAATTACCTGCATACACTGACAGAGAAGGATGACCATGGATACGCACGCATGCGTCTTCGCGGAATCTGGGTTCTTCGCAACCTTGGGGCCGGTAAATCGATTTCTTTTCGGGGCGTCGCCTCGAGCTCTCGGGTAACTTTTTCTTTTGCTCGCTCGCACACCGATACGTCACAAAAAATGTCGTTATCGTGAACTCTATACGATACAAGAAGATAGAAACAGCGTACAAAAGCTATGCCAATCGCTACCAGGCTATACATGTAAGCTGAAAGCTTGGCGAAATGCAGCAACTTCGGCATTCACCTCTAGGAGACGGAGAAATTCGCCTCGTTACTATTCTGCCGGGGAACTTCCGCGATCCGATAAGTCTTATTCTTACACGCGTATCACTCCCAGATCAGACTTCACCAGATAACGAACAACCTCGCCCGTCCCTGAAGGAGATCCGCGCAACTCTTCCAACAGACTGGAATGCGTTCGAGACTCTGGAGGGTCGCGTACTGTATGTAGGGCCCGAAGGGACAAGTTGGGACCATCCGACCCCACAGCTTCGCCAATGGGCAAGAGAACACTCAGTGAAGCAAAGCCCAGAAGGGCTATTTCCATCGTATGAGGCGCTATCGTATGTATGGGGTCCCGAAGAAGGCCTCAGCCCAGTGCGGGTGGCGGAACAGGCCGGGCAAGAGTTGAGCGGTCAACAAAGTCCAAGAATGATGATGGTTCGCCGAAATCTAGCTGAGGCGCTCCAACATCTGCGATATCCATCACATCCTCGGGTGATGTGGATCGACGCTATTTGTATCAACCAGACAAATATGGTAGAACGCGGTAGTCAAGTGGCCTGTATGAAGCGGATCTATGGCTCAGCTAAGCGAGTCATAGCCTGGCTAGGACCTAAGTCTCCAGATAGTCGGCTGGCGTTGTCAACATTAAAATATCTAGGAAAGCAAGTTCAATATACGAAAGACGCTTACCACTTCCCGCAGCCCAGCTACGCCGAACCCGACTGCGTCGAACCTGACTATCACCGCCCGGACTTCCCCCTACCGTACCCAGCAGAGATCTGGACGGCTTTTCAGAATCTCTGGTCCCGGTCGTGGTTTAACAGGCTGTGGGTGCTGCAGGAGATTCATCTCGCTAGCCCTAACTCTGTCATCAAATGCGGCGATGATGAGATCCTTTGGTCTTCGTTCCGTCGTGCAGTCATCTGCATCTGCAACAAAGATGGCGGCGTCCCTGAAGGCGCATATATGCTATCGAGGTCCCTATTAAGGATGTGTGGCTATGCTCAAGCCGATCCGTTCGAGTTATTGATCTGGAAGCATCACAATAGACAGTGTGTGGATGACCGGGACAGGATCTATGGCCTAATGAGCCTAGCGCCGTCAAATATTGCGCGGGCGCTCACTGTTGACTATCAGTTACAGCCATGGGAGGTCTATAAGCAAGTTGTCATAGCATATCTCACTACGGTGCGTCGGCTCAGTTTTCTGCCGCATTGTAGCATACAGCTGAGCGCGGGTTGGGATGGGCCTAGTTGGGTCCCGAACTGGACGAAAGAGCTGGTACAGACCAACATCTACAATATTGCTATAGGCGCAAGCAATGCTTCAGCGGCGTCGGCCAGCTATACGCCCCCTTATAAGTTGAGTCTCGGAGGCATCCGCACTGCATCGATTAAGTCTGTTGAAAGTCTTCAATTTAGAAGCTTTGCAGATTTGTTGAAACACATGAGGC
The DNA here is from genome assembly GCA_019843955.1 of Xylaria sp. 218_066. NCBI lineage: Eukaryota > Fungi > Ascomycota > Sordariomycetes > Xylariales > Xylariaceae > Xylaria > Xylaria sp. 218_066. Next base: position 76,894 of record JADKYC010000084.1, on the reverse strand, counting down.
GTTATGTTCGCGACTTAGAGAACGCGGAATATCCTACAGGGGAAACGCAGCTCGATGGTCTGATTTGGAATTTGACGTGTGGCAGATTGAAGGACAGAGCACCAGAGAGGCCATCACCAACGTTGGAAACGTTGAGGGGAGTCCTACTAGCAGCGGCAACCTCCGATGCCGAGGCGGATATCGCGCCCTCAACTGAAAACTTGTCGACCGCTTTCCAGCTCGAGTTGTTGTACACTATCTCGAGGTGTTTTCTATTTTTCACCACAGAGGGATACAGCGGCATTAGCCGCTCCGAGGTACAACCAGGTAAGGCCGACTATGTGTCCCCCATATCCGAGAAGATCACAACACAAGTTAACATTGTGGTTGCGTAACTAGGCGATGAAGTCTTCATAATTCCCGGGTGCGAAGTCCCCATGGCTTTACGACACACATCAGATGCGCTGTACCGTGTTGTCGGAGACTGCTTCGTGCATGGTATCATGGACGCGGAGGCCGTTCTCGGACCTTTCCCCCCGAAATGGAAGCTCATCGCCAAGACCTCAGGCGGTGCAGTTCTGCCCCATTACTTAAACACGGAGACTGGCGTGGTCGTGAAGACGGACCCTCGTCTCGATGGAATACCTGTGCCGACGATATGGGAGCCCATCGAGTTCGAGCGTACGCGTGAGGACCCGAAATCATGCAGGAAGTTTCGCAATAGAGAGACGGGCGAAGTCATTAATTCGGATCCGAGGCTTTTTCGGGACGCTCTAGAGGCGCGAGGCGTCAAAGTCGAACTCATGACCGTGATATGAAGTTGGAACGACTATTCAGATATTTTTCATGTTGTACGAAGTAATATGGACGTAAGTGATCTATGAGGGTTCCAAACTAGACTTGGAACTGGCATTAGTCTTACCCTTACTGAGAGCTCATTGAACTGGAACGAACCTGTCCTCTGACAAACGTCTATTCTCAACAGCGTAACGTTGGAGCCTAGATCATACTATGCCGTCGATAGACGTTGACGTTTGATGGCTTCGGCAACCATTTCAAATGTCAAGCCTTCTGACCCTATCGGGTGGTACGGGTTGCTGCTGAAGTTATATTAGAGGCTGAGCTGTGCTAAAGTTCGCATATAATATAATAGTATAAGTACCTGCAGGATTATACGAAACCGCGATAGTATTCAAAAGTGGGGTGCATCCCAATACCGGCAAGTATTAAACAACCAGCATTAGTTAATCATTGATCCAATCCACTATGACATCAACTTTATACTACTGTGCTGTTGGACTGGCTCTCCAACTTCCTCAAGCGTCATATCTATTCTTATTTGTAATTACTGGCTTATAGTTGTAAGTAAATTAATTCCACGTTCTCTCTGGGTGACCCGAGGGTTTGCCATAAATTGCTCCGGATATTCAGATGCGACGTTCTGTATAAGACCCTTGAAGTCCTTGGCGCAGCGCTCGCTATTCTTTACCGTAACATCCCTGCAGCATGCCAAGTCTAGCTTTATCAAATTATTAAAGTATTGCGCCCCTTTCGAGTTTGCGAAACCGATACCGAGCAAAGTATACCTAGACTTCGCAACATCCGGGGTTGCGATGTTGCAATTTCGACCAGAATTATGCGGGCTGTGTAAGCGGACGTCAAACCCGGAAGATGATCTCTGTGTCCTTTCTGGATTGGATCTACAGGTAATCCGTTCACTCTCTCGTGAGCAGGCAATGAAAAGCGCCATCTTATCGCTGTTCCACGCGTTACGTGTATTCGGTGGCTCCCAATGCGCTCTGATATCTTCATTATCCCTGCTCCTGCAGGCCGTCATACAGCACAGTTCGGTACGGTACAGCCCGTAACCAGGGGGATGTGCGACGATGTGATTGGGACACCTGAGTCTTTCTACCGACCTACCCATCGCAAAACGGCTTTGACTGTTCCCTGGGTCGCTTACTATATATATTCACCCTCTTTGGGGTTTCCGATGTGACTTCCACCCCATTTGCTTCAAGCTTTATATAAGTTGCCAAACGGACGATCATTGTGTTGCGAACAACAAGAAGAATCATGAGCGGCCTGGCAACTCTATCGCTAAGAAGTAGCGACAAGTCGACATGCGATTTGCCGACCCCGCTTGATCCTAGTATGTGCGAATATTTTTTATCTGAAGTCGAATTCCGATGTGAAGATCGGGCTTACCCAAAACGGCTGATTATACATTCATTTGCTCAACTTCAAAGTCAGATTGCTAACACACTGCCAAAATAGTCCCAACAGAGCCCATCGCCGGGTCAAAAGACTTCTACCATGTAAATGTCATCGTCTCTGGGGCGTTGGCCCTCTTCTCTACCCTGGTGGTACTGGCCTTGATATGGCGGCACGCCACGAACATGAGCCGGCCGCGTGAGCAGCTATACATCATCAGAATCTGCCTTCTTCTCCCCATCTTCGCCATCTTACTTTGGGTGGGCGTCTACATCCCGCGGATATACGTCTACCTATACTCGGTAGTCGTAATCTGCGAGCCGATGACGCTGACATGTTTCTTCCTGTTCATCTGCGAAACCCTGGCCGCGCCTGTTTCAACATCAATATCGTCGCCGTCGCCTTCATCCCCGCCCTCGCGACGCTCGATATTCCTCTCGCCGCTAGTCACGCGGGCTCGGCAGCTCAATGTCCCTATTACTGACGAACGTGTCTTCAATATCTTCCGTCGAAGCTGGTTCGGCGTGGCGCAAGGAATCCCCATCGCCTGGGCGGTGGCAATCGCGTCCATAGCCACTGAATCCAAAGGCCTCTACTGTCTGACTGCACATGATGCGCACCATGCACACATCTATCTGATCGTTTTTAAGACGGTCAGCACGTTTACCGCGCTTATCTCTGTGCTTCGCACCACGCTACCTGTCCGGGCCGAAGTAAAAAAGCATAGGGCTATGACGAAACTTTGGGCTTTCAAGGCATTGATCTTCTTTCAAACGGCTCAGGATGTGAGTTCTCTCCTCTTATAGCCTCGACTATTTATCATTAGCTGCGAGCTGGGCGCAAAGGCAACCGCCCATCCAAAGCAGTCCTTTTTGATACATAAGCCCCAAAATGAAGGCATACTGACATGATGCTGGCAACAGTTCATATTCTCAATCATCAACTCCAAAGCCCCGCGGTCGATAACCGAGTCTAAGACGGTTAGCCAGGTCGATTTTATAACTGGCATTCCCTCGCTCATCGTGGAAATCGAACTCGTCTTCTTCGCACTATTCTTCCACTACGCGTACAGCGTGAGCATGTACCAGTTGTCGGAGGAGCAGAAGCGCGCAGGAGAGAAATACGCTAGGTTTGGCTGGCGATTAGTGAGTCATTCATCCGTTTAATATGTTTTACCATAAAGGCTTAGTCACAATAGCCTTTTCTTCTAATTTCATAATACCGCACATCTTGCTAACCAAATACTTTTCAAAGATTTACAAAGTCTTCGACATCCGCGACGTCTTCGCCTTCATCGGGATGGCTTTCCGCGTCCGCCAGGAAGTCGAGCAGCATGAGATAGAGACCAATGGTCATATTTCAGACCCTGACCAGCCGCAGAGGCGAGCTGGCAGTAGTAGCACACAGGACTCAACAGAGGGGAAGTCGCCGAATGAACAGATGACAGAGATGTCCGTAATGGGACAAAGTAATTGAGTTGAATTGGCGAACGATAGCGAACGATAAGAGATTTTTTTTTTTAGACACACCAAGAATTACGTCGTATTTGATTTTATAATACATCACTAATCACGAAGGTTCCTATCTACGTTATTAACTATCCTAATCACCTCCCGTTTTGAGTATCTCTAAGCGCCCAGAACGTGTCACTACCAGCTTACCCATCAGACAATTTCTACTTCAACTGGTAGCGCCAAAACCTTGTTTTCTCTACCCTGTAGAGTCACCAAGTCAAATGATCGTGAAGGAAGCCTTTGCCGCGGCTATCCTGTGAGTTCATTACCGCTGTTGTACCACACTGTATGTGATTGGGCGATAAGGGGCTCAGTATGAAACACGGCTGCTGACAGAACCCGGGCCAGCTCAGCCGGAATCCGACGTCTCAAATGCTCAAATGACCCGATTGCGGCACAGGTATCGGATAGCCGCTGGATAATAGAATTATGCTCACCAATAACTCAGTCGCATATTTAGATATTACATCCGTCTATTGTACAAACCTACAAAACATGTAGTCCAAATTAAAAAAAGCGTCTTGCTAGATTGTATGCTAAAATTGACACAATGTTTATATAATCTGTGACACTGAAGCCTGAGCCTCCGTCCGAGACTATCTACACCTGCCACAGGCTGGCCACATTGACATCTTATTACGTATGGTTGGGGGATATGGAGATCGGATATGGTGAGTGTTTAGTAGCAACCGACGTGCTCTCTTCTCGAGACCCAAACATGCATCCCTGGGACCCTCTCATCCCCCCTTTGACTTCTCTTGCAACTTCTCGTGAAATGCTGCACTTGAACTATAATTCATAAAATGGTACATCGAAGTGAACATGCGCGCCTAAAAGTGTTCCTTCCAGAATCGGAACCGGACTTCTCTGCAGGTTGCTGTCTTGGCAGCCGCATGAATGTCTCGGGCTGTGATTTATATCAGTAAGTTAATGTCTAAATAGTGTTCCGGGTCGACTTACCAGCTACAGAGGGACCACAGAAGTAAACACCCACTGTGGTCTGCATACTACCCTCGAGGCCACTGATGTATGTTCGATCGAGAATACCATTTCGCATAGCCTCAAAGATACTGAGGAAGTTGGGACGGCCGAAGTTGGTCCGCGCCTTAAGCTCCGTCAAAGGATCCACATCGGAACCGACACTGTTCAGCACAATATTCTGGGCTGTGTCAATGTCGAGCTTTTGTGTTAGGAAGGTATGGATCTTAAGGAACTCGACCCCGTTGCTGCCTGGAATTCGGGCAGCCTCGGAACTCTGCGATTCCAGAGACGAGAGTAGAGTCTGGAACCATTCAAAAGACCCGGTATCTTTGCACACCCAAATAAACTCAACTCGGCGCAGACGCCTGGGCGGGTTAGGACTGTTTCGTAGATGCCAGATGTTTTTCAGGATCGAAGCCCACGGTGTGACACCAATACCTGTACCAATAAGGACTGCAATCTCGTTGTCAAAAACGTCCTCAGCGGGAGCACCGTAGGGACCATCAATACGAAGAGCTGGCATTTGTTGGCCGTTCTGGAGCGCGACCTCGTACATTCCCATCGGGTCAACACCTTCGTATAGCTTGGCCTGAGCACCACCGGCACCAACTGCATCACCCAATGCCTTTGTGAAATCGCCGACTTGTCGGACGTGCACAGAGACGTAAGGGTCGTAAGGGCAAGATGTAATGGTAAATGGATGCCACTGGTAGCTGGATAATGAGGGCACCTGTAAAAAGAGCCACTGGCCCGCCTTGTACTTGAAAGATGGCTTTTCAAACTGAATTTCCACGACATCTATAGCCAATCAGCAAGTCACAGCACAATTAGGATCGATTCACTCACCATAGGGATGTCGGACCACTCGAGTGATCTTTGTTAAGCGTTTAGCACGAACTTCGCGGTATAATCGCTCAAGCAGATAAAGTCCACCTGCGACGAGTTCCCATCGCCAGCCCTGGTAGCCGATGCAGTGCTCCCAGAAAAAGTCGCCAGCGAAAGGAGAGATAGGGGCAGCAGTGTCACGAACAAAACATCCGACTGCGTGAGTGTACATTCCGAGCAGAAATGGGATGAAAAGGTGATGCGTGTACCAAAAAGTTTCGAATGACTGTTGTCGGATGCGATGATGGGCCGTCGTGTACATTAACAACATGCAGAAGAGCATGATATGTCCAGTTATACCACCTGGTTGGGCATAGTGAATTTCGATAGCTGTCTGGGGCCTGACTTGCGTCTTCTCGACATTGTAAAAACTAGAAATGCATCAGTAAAAGACTACATGCGGCGATTGAATCTGTAACATACTTGACGTAGTGCGCAGCTACATGCAAAAGCGTAAAGAGCAGCATAGCGTAAGCGACTTGACGATGGAACCAAATGTTCTCATCCAAAGGTAGAAACCTGACCTTGGGTCGAACCCATCTCACCAATGTGCGACATACTGGAATTAAGATGAATGTGGTGTCAAACGAGAGAACGAGGCCAGCACCTCGCGAAATCCAAACCGACCATTTCAGGGTATTAAGTGCAGCCAGTCGAGGCTCTGTCGCTTGCTTATACCTATTTACCTGTTAGAACGCCACAATGAATCAAAAGGCAGTAAAATCACTTACCAACCGAACGCAAAAATACCGAAATGGAACCCCCAGAATAAGAAGTGGAAGATGAGTTTACTTGCAGTAAACTGCTTCTTCACCAACGTAACGAGATCCATGGCGACGAAGATAGTATTTCCCTTGCTCGACGCGAGAACCCAAAATTATCGTCGACCTGCGACAGCACCAGCGTAAGTCGATTCGGAGTACCGGGATGACGACCGTAAACAAAGTATCCAGCAAATGGTGTAATCGACGTGCGTCGGCGTCCAAACTCGAAAATCTTTCTCCCAACCTTCCTCTCGTCTTCTAATCCTCCAAACCAGCTTAAAGAGCCTATTATCCAACCCAACGTAACGAAATAAATAGCGAATGAATGAATGAACAGCCTGAACCAGCAGCGGATGAAGCGAAAGTTGGTGACTAGGAAGAAGGCCGGTTCTGTCTACGCCCTTGACACCGAGTGGAGAGGGAAGAAGACGACGAAACTAAAGACCAGGTGGGCAGCGATAAAGTCATAAAGGACGGGCCCAAGGCTTGGTATCGGCGATAAACCCTACAGGTCGAGGTGGACAAGGGTAGAAGGGAAATTGAGGATCCGGGATAGAAAACAAGGTGTTTTCTGTTAGCAAGGGTAGGGGGAATGATTCGGATGTCAGCCCTCTTGAAACACGCGGGGGGCGTAGAGTTGAGATGAAAGCTTGCTGCTGGTGTGTTCGTGAAAGCTGTAGTTGAGAAGCTAACCAATTAAAGCATATGAATTCCACTTTCAGGAGCAACAGGGGACCTAAGTGAGAGAAGTAATGATCGCGAAAGATAGACTTCGGTTGATCAGACTCAAGGGGCGGTTTCGCAGGCTGCCCATGTAGTATCAGATTGTATATGCGCCCTGAGGCCAACCTCAATCTGTTCGGATAGCGGAGCTGGAGTGCACTAGATGAGACGGGCGCGGTTTGATGCGCTGGGGTAGACTGTCTCGCCAAACCAGGGGTGTTCGGTTAAACGAGATACGGTAAACACATTTGTAGTGCTAATTAGTCGTTGACCTTTTTATCGTTGAATTGAGCAATTCTCAACAGAGAGAAGGAGAATCCGTGGCACCGAGCACAACATCGGGAAACAGACGAGTTGAAGTATCTGATGTAGGACACTATCAAGTGACAAAATGCCTAATTCTAGCGAAGTGAGCATCTCTGCCTCCCAATTGACTGGTTAGGTGGGAGTTAATTATGGAACTACGAATTAGCGGGCGGTTGTTCGCCATCGCGGATTCGTCCACTGCAGCGATGATATCGTGCATATAGCCAATGGGAACGGCGCAAGCAGGTGACACACTGCGAAAGCACAAGGAGACGAGAAGAGACAAGGGTGATGACAAGGGTTGGCTATTCCTGTTACAGATTGGCATCAGGTCTTAGCACGAGTGCCAGATCGGCCAAGCTCAACGGCCTGCAGCACCTGTTTGCCTCCCACGCTGTGCCCCTGTTCGTCTGGTTGCTGTCAGGGACACGGGCGAGACGGAATACGTGCATCTCGAAGGGTCTCTAGCTTCCTTCATCGAGCTAGACGAGCTAGAGAGGATTCGACAGTGATATACATAGCATTCCGTACATAGTCACTATGCAGTAGCATAAACGCCAAGATCCCTGCTGGGATCCGCCATTGGCCTGGTAGGTTCGTTGTTCGCCCATTCTCTACAGTGAAGGCCATGGCAAAGTGACATCCAGGATGGTTTTGTGCATGACCGATCTGGGACGAAATCGTACGATGTAAAATCAGGCCATTTTTTCGACAGAGCCTCAGAGACCGCAGTATAGATATATATGAAGTGCAGCCGAACCTTGGTCTGGAAAAATGGTCTTATGATCGTTCGAGGAATTTCGACTTGAAAGCATGCTTCACACGGTATCCCTTCTGTGAAGACATATATCATGCCCTTCCATAAGTAAACTCCGAATGTGAGGTTGCGCCGCCTACCGCCTACGACTTCAGGTCGGTTAAAAAACTACGCATACCCTACCTGGTATCCGTATATGCGCCATTATCCCCTTGGGCTTGCTCCTCTATGGGTGGCCTGCCTGAGACGGTCAACTATCTGCACCAGTAAAGCAGGCTGGAAATAAACGGAGGAAGCACACATGTCGCCGACCAACCCTTGGGGGTTCCGAACTGCCAGTGTCACACTGCTGTCGCCAACGAACCGATCTTAGCCACGGCTTGGTCTCAGCTTGGGGCTAGCTGAGTCGAACTCGGTGTGAAGGAGTAGAGGCTTCCTAGGTCGGGCCCAAGGGAACGGTCGAGCTTGGTTTGCATCGTGGAACCGGTCGGAAGACCTGAGGTTCCGTGAGTCTCAGCGCATGCGAAGTCCAGCAGCAAAGTGGTCCTAATGCTGGGTCCTGCAACATCACCAGGGGGGACCTGCAGACGAGGCGCGCCTCGGTGCCAAATCCATAGCCAATGACAGTGGAGATGTGGCTGGCGAGCTGGCTCCCAACCTCGGGGGATCTCTGTCTCTGGCTGGTTTGGATACGTTTCGGCAGGAAGGGATTACCAGCCGTGGCCGTTTGAACACCCGTAAGTCCGTTTGAACTAAGTATGAGGCGAATGTGAATATCTAACTACTACTACTACTACTACTACTACTACTACGAGATGGGCGAGGATAGGTAGGTTGTCTAATCTAAGCTATGGAAAGACACGTGCATTGCTCTCATGCCAGCTGGTACCGGACGTCAGTCAGTACAAGCGCTAAAGCTTCGCTGTCAGGAAATCGAGAGCATAAAGTAAGAGGTATAAGAGGTATAATAGGTAGGATGTGGCTTTACATACATCAATTAGTGTCATCTCTTGGGATTTGGGATGAGATCTATTGAAGCCTAAGAGTTCCGCATTAACATTACTCATACCGTTGTGTATCAGCAATGTTTGAAGCGATAGTACCCTGGCAGGGGCCAACCTCGCCGTGGGACTATGGAATATTAGCCGGAATTTGTGACGTAAGGTAGTCTCATCCAGCGCCAGAATCACTGTTATGCTTTACTCATCCAGTTAGATGTAAGTGCATTGATACGTGACTATGGGAAGGGCACTTATTTGTCTGAATTTACGAATATGCTCATAAAATATGTCTAAGATTGACTCTTCCGTCTTACTCGTTCGTAGTCATCTAAGATACTATGTATTCCTAAGCGGGCTTTTGAAAGCCGCGCGTCGTTCACCGGCCTAGAATTGTGCTGCGTCTTATACCTGAATGTCTCGATGCTTTAATAGAGCAGTCTTCCATCTCGAATATCAGACTCCGCCTGGATTACATTCGACAATGCCCAGCATGAGTAAGTCTGAATTTCGTAACATAGCGTCAGGTATCAAAGATGAACCAGCAAGGAGCTACATAGTTTCCTCGACTGCTTGACTACAAAGCTATCCTCTATCTGAGCCGCGAATCATGAGGCCGCATGAGACGCGATAAAGCCATCGGGCTTTGCGGGCTGTTCAATTTTAGCAAACACCCGAAAGCATCTTATAGCAAAAGTTTCGGAGCCGTTTAAGACCTCGCTACATCTGCGAAGCCCAAGTACCCGAAACGCGGATACGGTCAAAATCCCGCAAAGCCTTAAAGAAAACAGAGCCAATTCCAAGGTCCGAAGATAACTGGTATTACTTTATTTTTCACTAGATATGAATAGAGATAGATGTCACTTTCCAACCATATTCTATTTCACATATCTAGTAGAGGAAGATACAGTCCATGAAGTAAGCCAAGCCCTGCGAACCGTGGCTGAAGTGCTTTTCGATGTAAAATAGACCGTCGTACGACCCTCGGTTTAGGCGAATGATATTGCCCGTCAAGCTATGCTACTAAGGATGGCAGCATCACGTCGTGATCCCGTTGTAATCAAGAGCATTATCATCGCACTCCTTTATGTCATTGATACCTCGGTTGGAGCTTCTTCATGCTGGATGTGTATACAATAGATGCGGGTATGCAAGCCTTGTGGGTTTGTCTGGTTCGTCTTTCAGAACAGTGTCGTGTGACAAAACGCTTGACTCAGTGATTGAGTACCATTAATAGCTGGCGCTTGTAGCAGGTTGCCACTGCACATGAGGCGGTTTTTATGCAGGTAGTGGTGGTGTTCTGCGCCTGTGAATCCAGCTGTTCTGCAGCTGGGCAGCCAACTCCAGCGCACTGGAACCCAACACGGCGCCAATGCTAGGCTCAGCCACGCTAAACAGCCCGCCACGTAAACCCAGCCCCATTGCATTACGTCGCTGGGCGCATTAGCGCTTTGTGGAGTTGGCTCCTCTCGGGTCCTTCGTTCAGGGCAGCCCGACTCAGCAGCAGGCAGACCTGTAATCTGTAATGCGTGAGCGACACTTTTCGCGAAGCCGACCTTCACTTTTACGAAACACTGACCTTCTCCCCGGCTGACGCCCGTTTCTCCTTTGCAATCGCTTTCCAGTCTTGTTGCGCTATTTCTGTTGTATCATTGTACTTGCTAGTCACTCCTTGCAGTAGTTCGAACTGTAACGCCCCTTTCCAGTCATCAGGCTGACGGCACAGTTTATGCGAGCCCAAGATGGTACGTCCTGGCGGTTGCCCCCAGGTATTGGAGTGATGCGCTCTTACTGACCATGACGCTCGATTACAGGGTATCAGTAGACGTCCCAAAGACAAAGCGGGCGGTGGAGGAGCGCAGGCCAGCGCCCCGAAGAAGGCCACATTCGAGACGACCAAGAAGAAGGAGATAGGCGTTTCGGATCTGACATTGCTGAGCAAGGTGTCCAACGAGGCCATAAACGAGAACTTGAAGAAGAGATTCGAGGGCCGCGAGATTTATACCTACATTGGCCATGTCTTGGTCTCCGTCAACCCATTCCGCGATCTCGGCATCTACACCGACGCCGTCCTCGACTCGTACAAGGGAAAGAACCGTCTCGAGGTGCCCCCGCACGTCTTTGCGATCGCTGAGGCGTCATATTACAATATGAAGGCATACAAAGAGAACCAGTGTGTCATCATTTCCGGAGAATCCGGCGCGGGCAAAACTGAGGCGGCGAAGCGCATCATGCAGTATATCGCAAACGTGTCAGGAGGCGAGAATGGAGAGATCAAGCAGATCAAGGACATGGTGCTGGCAACCAATCCCTTGCTCGAATCGTTCGGAAATGCCAAGACGTTGCGGAATAATAACTCGTCACGCTTTGGCAAGTACCTGCAGATACACTTTAACGCCAATGGAGAGCCGGTTGGCGCCGACATCACAAATTATCTCCTGGAGAAGACCAGAGTTGTGGGTCAGATTACTAACGAGCGGAACTTTCACATCTTCTACCAATTTGCGAAAGGCGCCTCGGAAAACTATAGGACTATGTTCGGTGTGCAGAAGCCCGAGACCTATGCATACCTTAGCCGCTCGAAGTGCTTCGACGTCGACGGTATTGATGATCTGGCTGAGTATCGTGATACTTTAGAAGCCATGAGAATTATTGGTTTATCACAAGCTGAGCAAGACGAGGTATTCCGCATGTTAGCCGCGATCTTATGGGCAGGAAATATACAGTTCATCGAAGGCGACGATGGGAACGCAGCTGTGAGAGACCAGTCAGTGGTAGATTTTCTGGCATACCTGCTTGAAGTCACACCAGAGGCTGTGATCAAAGGGATAACTATCAGAGTTTTGACACCCCGGAGTGGCGAAGTCATCGAATCGCCCGCAAATATTGCTCAAGCCAACGCTACACGGGATGCACTTAGTATGGGTATCTATAACAATCTGTTTGACTGGATAGTGGGACGGATTAACCAGTCTCTACAAGCCAAACAGGCCACATCGAACAACATCGGTATCCTCGACATCTACGGCTTCGAAATCTTTGAAAAGAACAGCTTCGAACAACTCTGCATCAACTACGTCAACGAAAAACTTCAACAGATCTTTATCCAACTCACTCTGAAAGCTGAGCAAGAAGAATATGCTCGTGAGCAGATTCAATGGACACCCATCAAATACTTTGACAACAAAGTAGTTTGTGATTTGATTGAGCAGATACGGCCCACCGGTGTCTTCTCTGCCTTGAAGGATGCGACTAAAACGGCACATGCTGACCCTGCCGCCTGTGACCGTACCTTCATGCAGACTGTCAATGGCATGTCGAACCCCCATCTCACACCTCGGCAAGGCAACTTTATCATCAAACATTACGCCGGCGAGGTCAGCTACACGGTCGATGGAATCACTGATAAGAATAAGGACCAGCTGCTCAAAGGTGTCCAAAATTTGTTCCAGCAGAGCCAGAACCAGTTTGTTCACACACTCTTCCCTCAACAGGTGGACCAAGATAATCGCAGGCAGCCACCGACAGCCGGTGACCGAATCCGTACGTCGGCGAATGCCCTTGTGGAGACTCTGATGAAATGCCAGCCATCATATATCCGAACCATTAAGCCGAACGAGAACAAATCACCAACGGAATACAACGTGCCCAATGTATTGCACCAGATCAAATACCTCGGTCTGCAGGAAAATGTGAGGATTCGGCGAGCCGGCTTTGCTTATCGCCAATCGTACGAGAAGTTTGTGGAACGGTTCTTCCTCTTGTCTCCTGCTACATCATATGCGGGCGAGTATACCTGGCAAGGCTCGGAAGAGGCAGCTGTCAAACAAATTCTTAAAGATACAAGCATCCCTAAAGATGAATGGCAGTTGGGTGTAACAAAAGCTTTCATCAAGTCTCCTGAAACGTTATTTGCTCTTGAAACAATGCGTGATCGGTACTGGCACAACATGGCAATCCGTATCCAACGAATGTGGAGGGCTTACCTAGCTTACCGTGCTGAATCGGCAACTAGGATACAGCGGTTTTGGCGAAAGAAACGAGTGGGTGCTGAGTATCTTCAGCTAAGAGACCAGGGACACAAAGTGCTACAGGGCCGGAAAGAACGAAGGCGCTTCAGTTTGTTAGGCTCGCGGCGTTTCTTGGGAGATTACCTGGGCATTAATGCGTCTAATGGGCCTGGGTCTCAGATTCGCAATGCTGTTGGGATGTCTCCAAATGAGAAGGCTCTATTCTCATGTCGCGGAGAAGTTCTCGAAGCCAAGTTTGGCCGGTCTAGCAAAGCTAGTCCGCGGATTTTTGTTGTGTCCAACAGTAAATTCTACATCGTGGCACAAGCACTTGTCAACGGCCAACCGCAAATTTCGATTGAGCGTGCGGTACCCCTAGGGGCTATCAAGTTCATTGGTGTGTCTAGTAGTAGGGATGACTGGTTTTCATTAGGCGTGGGATCTCCTCAGGAAGCCGATCCTCTGCTCAACTGTGTTCTGAAGACCGAAATGTTGACGCACATGCAACGCGGGATGCCTGGTGGTTTCAACTTGAAGATCGGCGAGATGATAGAGTATGCCAAGAAGCCCGGAAAGCTACAAGTAGTCAAAGTCTTGAAGGATTCACAGCAGGCCGTCGACTTCTACAAGAGCGGTGCCATTCATACCCAGCCTGGCGAGTCGCCATCTTCGGTCTCGCGCCCTATGCCTAGAGCTAACCCAGTTCCGCCTCGGCCAATCACTCGAGGCAAACTCATCAAGCCTGGTGGACCCAATGGCAGACCATCACGGCTGACAGGGTCCCGACCAAGTGCTACCAAGTCTGCAGTTCAGGCTCCTCGGCCAGTCCCTATCCCCGCTGCGGCGCAAACCTCTCGACCAGTTCCTACTCCCGCTGCGGCGGTACACACGCCTCGGCCAGTACCGACTCCTGCCGCTACACACATCATTCCCGGCCATACACGTAACAAGAGCTCAACATCATCCAATCGAGCTCCGCCGCCGCCACCTCCCCCTGCTCCACCCGCGAAGCCCAAGGTTATGGCAAAAGTCTTGTATGACTTTGCCAGTCAAAGAGAGAATGAGTTATCTATCAGAGCGGGCGACATCGTTGAGATCGTCCAGAAAGAAAATAATGGTAAGTCTGGAATACAACACCTTGCGCACGCCATATACTAACCTCTTCTAGGCTGGTGGCTCGCAAAGAGTAGCGCGGGACAAGCCTGGGTACCCGCCGCGTATGTAGAAGAGCAGGCGCCCGCGCCCGCACTCGTCCCCCGGTCTCCACCACCGCCCCCAGGGATGAACGGTCGGACCAAGCCGACTCCGCCAGCCAAGCGGCCCACCGCCGCTAAAAAACCAGGGAACCTGCAGGCCCGAGATTCAGGGATGAGCATGAACGGGAACGGATCAGACGGCAGCAGGAGCACCACGCCGACCATGGCCGGCTCATTAGCCGACGCACTCCTCGCAAGAAAGAATGCGATGCAGAGGAAAGATGATGATGATGACTGGTAGATCACGACTTGCACACGCTTAGAACGGAAAATCTCTCGGGTGGCTCAATTCAGCAGTGTTGTTTTTTTTCCCCCACTTACGGGACCTCGACTACGATTGGGAAACGTTGTAGGCAGGCAGAACCGTCAATTCAAAGACTTATTGCGTAATGTGTTTTTATTTTTTCTCTCAATCTCTTCTGGAAGGTCGAGACTAGCGAGTCCAGAGGTAGCATGGTATGTTGTATGTTGTGGTCCACAGAACATCAGAAACTACTTAAGGTATCCAAGATCGGGACGCTTGGGGTGGACAGGGCTCCTCTTTAGCACGCTATACACCTCCCACAGAATCAGTTATAGCTGCCTAGATATAGAAGTGATATTGACTTAGATGATGAACAGAAGAATGATATTATCATCCCAGCTATTATTGTGATTCCCACGTGAATGGCTAGACGCATACACTGCGAAAGCGGCTCTACTCGTGATTTCAAGAATGGAAAATACCATGATGTCTATCGATCTATGCATATGTATATATTTATATTCTACGTATCCTCCCCATCTTTCGTGCGAACTTTCCGCCGCCGTATAAGTTCCGCCAAGGGCACCTCTTCATCGTCCGCATCTATTCCACGTGAAGCGTCACCCAGCCCATCATCAAAGACGAAGTCGTCGTCGTCGAACTCGGCATCCTCATCGACGCCGTAATCGCCCAGGTGCTCGCCGTCGGCATTGACCCAGCCCGACTTCCCCTCCGCGCGAACGACGTTCTGTCTCGGACGGTAGGATTGCATCGTGGCATAGTCGCGCGCAGCAGCAGAGCGGGCCTCATCGACGAAATCGTAGTCGCCCTCGCCGGACATCTCCTCGAGCTCGTCCATTAGCTGGGCCCGCGTGCCACGCCACCGCTGGAGATCCCGCTCCTGTCTGCGCCGGAACGCCTCCTTCTCTTCCTCGGGGCTCAGACTCATGTTCGGGAGCGCCGGGTTTCGCAGTCCTTGGGCCTGCTCGCGGCGATACCGGTCTTCTTCCCGTCGGCGCTGGCGCCATAGTCGTGCGTTCCGGACCTTGTCCGGGTCGATAGGCGGCCACGTGCCCTCTCTGTCATTCATGCCGTTTTCCTCGTAGGCCCAACCCACGCCTAGACCTGTGCGCCCCGCTTTCGCGCCGCCGATTTCCGCAACGAGACTCTCGAGCGTCGTGGCAGATGGTAACCGCGCGACCCGCGGCCCGCCGGCGAAGGGGAGGAACCAGTAGATAGGATTCGACGTGCCCATGGCCTGCGCCATGTTGGCGTACACGCCGACGTCGTAGGGGAACTCGAGGGGATCGACCATGCTCCGCGGCGCAGCGTCTCCGTCCCCGTCCGAGGTCCGCCACCAGTCCTCCTCCTCGTAGCCGCCGCGCTGCAGCACGGCCTCGTGGCGCTCGATCTCCCAGCCCTCGATCATCGTCGTGTTGAAGACCCACCCTTTCACCGTCGTCACGAGGAGGACGCCCAGCGCCAGCGCGGTCAGACTCGCTGTTCCCGTAAGCAGGGTGAGCACTACGAGCTGGGTGGGTGTCGGCCCCAGGTATGCGGGCAGGTTCCGCGACACCCATAGAGCCTGGAACCGCAGCCAGAAGAAGTATAGCAGCGTCCACAGCGAGATGTTCGTAAATACTATGAAACGCGCGAAGTGCGGGAATGTCTGCAGACCGACGCAGTTCCCCGTCCACGGACAGTGGTGGTCCATCTTGGGGATGCATCGGCCGCAGCTCTTGCAGTGGTGGGCGCGCGGCGGCTTGGGTGCGGCGCACTTGCGACACCAGCGGCGGCGGGCCGCGGCGCGAATACGGTCGTCTACCGCGTCGTTCCCGCTTCCGGGGGGGCCGGCTTGGTCGTCGTCGTCATCCTCTGAACTATGAGTGGCGGCGTCATCCTCGTCTCTTTTGCCTTTTTTCACTGCCTTTGCATCGACCTTCTTCCTGTTCGAGCTGGGAAACTCGTATCGGCCGGGATCGACGGTGCAGGCGCGCCAGTACGTCCACCACAGGCATACGAGAAGGGTGTTGAAGATGTGGGTTTGCTTCGGCGTTAACGGTCCGGGTTCGAGGTCTGGGGAGTTTGCAAATAGCCACTGCGAGCCGTAGCCAAGCACGGCGATCAGCAGACCAGCAAACGGAACAGCAAGTCGCTGGAGGCCCGGCGCCCCTGACCCAACGAGGAAGGCCATCGTGAGGTAGTTAAAGTTAGGCCATGAGCATGGGAGATGGTGGTTGAGGGGCTTCTTAGTCAGGTAGCAATCGAATTCGAGTCCGCTATGGGCAATGTTGCTCACTACATACTATGATGTACTCAGTATGGCCCTGGCCAACAAACCAAGATCTATGTAAGATTAGGTATCTACTTGTAGACTAAAAAAGGTGGAGATACGACAAGGGTCTATCAGGGTCCACCCATCCCGGAAGCCATCCCGAAAGGCTCCCGGGTAGCCTCTGCCGCCCTGACCACGATCAGGCTGACAAAAGGCCCCACGGCATCAAGTTCTCGTTGAACAGCCAGTAAATGGAACTGGCTGTGAAAGTGCTCCTCCGCGTGAATACATACGAAGAACGCGTTCACACCGAAGTCAGCCACTTCTTCCCAATATTCGTCATCTCCTTTGTTACACAGCTTACCACCATAGACAACTACATGGTCAACCCATGCCAGATAGACATTATGGTTATTTCACGCATGGGCCATTGCATGCGCTGTGAAATATCCAGTTTCAATTTTGGATGCGGCTTGGAAGCTTTGGTGGTGCGGCTTGACACCATGTTTTCAACACTCACATGACATGGTGCGGCTGGTGTAGTTGCCTTCCTCAAATACGAAAGCCTGGTCATCAGATCGCATCCTCTCCGCTGTTTGCCTCGAGGACCTCCAGCCTTCGTTATTGCTGCCTATTCCTCCATTCACATCGTGACACGCACTCCCTACAACACTCCCACAACATTGTTACAACATGGCGGGCTCTGCTGTCAGCCGCATCATGGCCGAGCGAGCCGGGCTCGAGGAAGAGAACGAGGACTACAAGGTCTTCTTCAAAGACCAGAACCTCCTCGAGTTCGAGGCCTACGTCTTCGGCCCGGAGGACAGCCTATACAGACACAAGGCAGTGAAGCTTCGCTTCAACATTCCGGAACAGTACCCGATGGTAAGCATCTTAGTCCCTATATAGCTTGGTAGTGAGGTGAGCCTAACCATACACGCCTCAAAAGGCGCCTCCCAAGGTCACCCATATCCAGTATAGCGGAGGACGCGTCCATCCAAATCTCTACGTCGAAGGTAAGGTGTGCCTGAGCATCCTAGGCACCTGGCCTGGCCAGCCATGGTCTCCCGGTCTCAGCATCCACGTGGGTAAGTCCTCGACTAATTCTTGTATTCGAAACCCTTGGTACCCTAACTCGAGGCATCACGATAGTCCTCATCTGCATTCGCGCACTCATGGACAAAGAACCCTATCGCCATGAGCCCAACTGCGGCAACCACCCAGGATACAACAAGTTCGTCCAGTTCACTACTTGGCGCTCCCGTGAGTAATTCTCTATTATCATTCTCTCCTCTTTCTAGTTGCTTTCCAGCACGTAGAGGGAACTACTTTACGCGTCTACAACAACACAGGCGATGCTCATGCAAGCGTTTACTAATCACATATATCGCAGTGCTCCTCGACCACCTTCAGTACGAGGATTATGAGCCGAGCAAAGCCTTCCTCAAGGATTACGTCAGAGCCCATTCTACTGGCATCATGGGAGACATCTTTCACGAGAAGGATACCAACAAGGACGTCGCCATCATGTCTAACCCGTACACTGACTGGTCCTTCGCGCCGGACTACGATCGCCTGATCGAGGACCTGAAAGCCGCGATCAAGAAGGCCATGGACTAGGTGCCACTATGAAACCAACCGAGAAGCATGACTTCATTTGCTGGGGAAAACGAACTCAAGTTATCGAAACGGACTATTTGCTGGAATTATCGAGGTCCTACTACATGATGAATTAACTCTACTGTGCAAAGGTTTTATGAAGTTTTCAATGTCCGAGAAGGGTTTATAAGTACCTTATTATTGCCAGAAGAGGATACGTCATTAGCAATTCCTCCATTTATGGATTCTGTATCTCAGATCCGATATTGAATGATCGCTCATGCTTCTACCATAACCTTTCCAGCATAGCACCCAATATACAGACTATCAATTAACCATGGTGACTTAATGGGACTATTATTGTATGAATTTCTATATTCTAAATCCAAGCTGAACAGCAGCACGGCTGTTCTAGAGCCATACCTCACGATGTACCTAACTCTTCTCCCGCCGGTAATTCACAGCTGTTGTTCGCCCCCTTTTTTAGATTTTACGGAAGCTTTTCCATTTAGGCGTGTGACGATGACCTAAAACAAATGTACGTATATAGCTGGGATCTAGCCTACGTAGTAGATAGATCTCTTCGCGCAACAACAGAGTTCATACGTACCCCATACCAGAGATCCTGACAAGGCGTACAGGTCTTTACTGACAAAGGCTTTAGTGCAATAGGCTTTTGATCAGAGGCTTTGGAAAAATTACGCAAGTCACAGTCTCGGGTATGCGAGACATCTGTATGCAAGCAAGACAAATATGTAAGGTAAACGAACTAGCTAATTTAAACTCTCCCGGCGTAGGCGCAGCTTCCTTGGGGCCACCATCAGTATGAATCGCGACAAGGCCTATGCCACTTAGTTGTAGGTACAGACCAGGAAGACGCTTGTTTTCAATCGAGATGTTTTGTACGTCGATCCAAATTCATCACAAACCGCCTTCTAGTGTGCCAGGCTACTAAAGCTATGAACAATAGCTTCAAAAGTCGTCGGTTGTTGACGCAAGCTCTGGACAGCACACCTGTATGCTGGATCAGTAGGCTTGGATGTTTGACGATTTCAGCTCCCTCGCTCAGGGAATGGGTATGGGGTATGGAAGCCTTAGAGTGTGAGGTTTTAGAACCCGAAATTAAAGTTCAAATTCTTATGTAGCCTTTTTGTACAAAATTTGGCGAAAGGATTTAATATGGCGACTTTTGGCTAATATTGAGCTGGGTGTCGTGAACCACACCTATGCTCACGTCTTCCCCGTGTGATTCTTCAACCGACCGCAGATTGAACACACATCCACTCAGATCGCACCCTTCACTCTTGCAGTATCGGAGGAAGTTTATACATCTGAATCTGGGTTCCCAAGGAAGGTATAGGGGAAAGGTGTAACAAGGGTTTATGGCTTCAAGGGGGCCATACTAGTCTGGCTTCCCCCCTTCAGCTCTAGCGGCAACCTAGGTCTATATGTACACGAAAGCTACACTTTCTCTCATCTTCTATTATCGCGTATTATCGCGTATTATCGTCTCTTTTCGTGAGGACGAGTAGCTGAATATGCAGATCGCCGCTTCAAAGATGAATATCCTAGGTTAGGTAGCCCCCTGGTATCGGATATATGCATTCCCAATACCTTGGATTAGCCCGTGTGACAAAAGGGGAAATACCTGCTTCATAGGTTCGAACGGAGGCCTGGTTTATCCGAAAAACTGCCAGTAGCGAAGATAATATAATGCATCAAGTTTCTGATCGAATAGCAGGAGGTTTAGAGGTGGGTTCAATGCGCAAATAACTCGAACCATCATCCGGCACCATATGACGAAAAGGCGCTTTTCTTACTGCCACCGATTTGGTCCTCCTAAGAGGGTGTTTTGCCGTTTCCCTTCAACACAATGGGGAAAACGTGGTTTAATACCGAGTTTTGATCTATACCTGTTGCTGAATTGACAGAAGTCATAACCGCTTTAGAATAGTGGGACTAGTCGCGATAAGTCTCTTAAACTCCTGCGCGCCACGATATGTTCCGACGTGATGCTAATTGCCAACTGGAGAAAACCGTCGAACTGTATTTCAGTCATGTATTGGGCATGTGTTGGTATTGGGGCCTTATTTACTAATTTGACAGTGTACAAAGACTCCTAGAAGGATAGGATCTGGCAAAAGACTAGGTCCTGAAGGAATTACCGGCTGACTATTTCATCAAAACGAGGGCTTTGATTGATGTGTACTATAAATGTATACGACACTGTCTCTCAAGCATAGGATATCACGATGAGAAATTCGAACTCGTCGATGTGGCGGGCGCGAATTCTTATGATTATTTGATACAGTTGACTGCATAGCAAGCATATCATATCCTGCTCTTAAACTGAACAATAACGAACTCCTTACTCACTAATAGACTGGAGGTTTTACAAAACTCTACTCGAGTCAGCAGGACGTCCATTTTACGCGCGTGAAGTTGCTTACCTGCCCAGCTAGGAATCACGCGCCGACACGTCTATTATTCTGGCGACATATCGGCTACAGCCAATGACCCTGACCCCGCGCCATGCTCTCCATATCCGAGAGGAGCCAATGCGTACAAATTGGGGACGACGTGCGGCTTTTTTTGGGCCAAGGAAATCATCGCCACGATTATCTCGTCTTTTATCCTCATATAACCCAGATCACTAACCATCGTTATCGTTTTGCTCGCGCTCTCGTTCCCGTTCCCGTCCCCCCTCGGGGCTGCGACTGCGACTCCTGTTGCGACCACCCCGATGTGACTGCCGGTTTCCCCGCCCTCCCTTACCCGGTGGGGGTCGTACGAATGCGAAGTCGACGTAGATAGTCTGGTCGAGCAGTTTCGACTCGTGCGCGCCGTCGATGGCGGCTCGTGCTTCTTGGAGGGTTGGGTATTCAATGAGGGCGTATCCCTACATAGAGGGGAGACCAGCAGTTAGTATTTTGAATCCAGCGCGAATTCTCAAGTTCCCCTCAACGGTCGTGCCCTAGCATGGGCTAGTCCTGGGACATGGGGACAGACAGTCAGCCGCGCAACTCACCTTGACATAACCACTCCGACGATCAAGATTCAGATGGAGGTTCTTGATCTCGCCGAAATCAGCAAACTTGTCGTGCAGTGCCTCCTCGTCAGCCTCCTCGTGCACGTTAGTGACCATGACGATCCAGCCCTCGATGGAGCGCACAGCGGTGGCTTTCGCGTGTGTCTGCATGTCGCCAACCTTGGCCTGGGTGGCGGTGGCCTGGGGCGAGCCGGGCTCGTCGACGTCCATTTCTACGTCTGCCATGTTGGACACTCGTATATAATAGTAATAGTTAGACGAGGAGTTTGGGGAATATGTGGAATGAAAGGCGGCGAGCTTCAATTGCTGTGAGGTCCGGCCGTTCTGTGTAGTTGGTTGTTCATGGGAATGAAATCGTGTGTGGGGGGACAAAGTACCTAGCCACCGTGAGGGGTCTTCAAATACACTGTCCCTCGTACCTTACCTACCTATCGCATGGCAGATGATAGCCAGCTGGGATGAGCGCCCCACTTATCGCCGGGTTGGCTAAGGAGATTTAAGTAGAAAAAGCCCTGTATAATCATAAATACAGTGCTATTGACAATCTTGATAGCATATTCATCGCGTCAAGGCATTTCACATAGGACAGTCATTGAAGCATGTATTGTTGTGAGGTGAGGAAACGAGTGTATTGATGGGGTATAACAATACTCGTTCGAACGCGTTCCAGCATTCCTTCGCAAATTTTATGCGGTATCATATGACAAGAGCCTCTTTGTCCAACGCCGTCGCCCGCAATGCAATCGTGCAAACCATGCAAACCATGCCCAATCCCACAAACGAATGCCAATGCGTTCAATATCCATACAGACGCCGCGACACCTAATCCATGCTCAGAATTCCACGATTCCGCCCCATGTGCCATTCCGGCTGTTAATCCCAATCAACCCTTCCAGTGGTCCATTCATATACAATCCCTGCAACCGAGACCAAACCCTGCTGTAGTTCATCGTTGTGAACCATACGCATTCCTTGCAATCAAAACCAGTTCACATCATGTACAATCCCTTGCAATAGAGACCACATTTCGATATGTAGTCCATCGTCCAACAATCCTTCTTGATGGTAGCCCATCGTTCCGTTCGAAGTATAATCATCGCCGTGGAGGCCAAAATTGGGGAATTAGAAGTCCATGATCCCGTTCCAGGTAGGATCCTTGCTCAACACGCTCATAATCGTCATATCGATGGCCTCTTCACTCATCAGCTGTGCATTCACCTTCTGGCCCTCAAGTACATCGTGTAGGTCGTAGATCTGGTCGCGCTTCAGATCTCGACGCTGGCGAAGGACTCTGATCTCGGCATCAAGTTTCTTCCACAGCTTCTTGTTGACGGCTGCATCACACTCATCGTAGACGGCTTGCTTTCTCGCCATGGCAGTTCGAATGTGTCTCTCTTCATCTTTCAGGCCTTTCATCACCTTGGCCAATGCGATGGCCGGATCTTGAGATGGTCGTAGGGTAGGTTGCTCCTCATAGTCGTAAATCGAAGTTGATGTCTGGTTCTTCATTCTGTCTGTGACGGGTACAGGGCGGTCGACTCGAACCGTTTTCTTGCCGCATTTCCCGTTCGCCTCGTGTCGGTGGGATTGGATGCGGGCACAAACCATGCAATTGAAGCATTCGTGATCGTGGCATAAGGTGTTCAATACGCGCTTAGCGGATTGTGTGAGCACGGGAGGAGTGTTTTTCTCCTTTTGCTTGCCCGTAGTTGTTTGCTGCGTCTGAGTAGGGTGTTCAGCATTAGACAAGACAGGCGAAATGACGCGAACTGCGGGCGTTCCCTTCGTTCTAAGCTTTCTGGTCGACTTTCGTGTGGAATCCAGTGTAATGTCATCAATAAAGAGAGCTGATGTCATGTTCTCTTGATCAGAGTCAAGCTGGAGCTCTCGTGTAAGGTTGATCTGTTGGGTGTAATCATCCTGTAATTGCAAGTCCGTGTGGGATGTCGTTTTTGCAGACATCTCGCTCACGACAGTGTGTCTGTCTCCTGGCTCCTGAGTTTGAGCCATCTTGGTGAGTTTCGACTTGCCTGTGACAGGCATGGGACCCTTGGGTTCCTGTGTATATCGATGACGGGATTCTCGTGTGAAGTCGCTTTCTCGGGTATCATCATGCTTTGGTAGGGTCTTGACCGAAGCCTCGCTCACGACAGTAAATCTGTCTTCTGACTCCCAATTTTGAGTCATCTTGGTGAGCTTTGACTGGTTCAGACCAGACATGATTCCCTTGGGCTGCTGTGTAGATCGAGGAGCCTCTGTTTTCTGCGACATCTTCTTGTTGAGTTCGTCAACCGTGCCTTGGAGTTGAGCGGCTTTGTTCTGTAAATTGCTTTTCTCGCGTTCGAGGAGAGAGTTGTTTTGCTGGAGCAGCTTGTTGTTGTTAAAGAGGTCTTCGTTGTGACGTTCGAGGCCAAGATTGTCCTCTTTCAGCAATCTCTTCTCTTCAGAGACCATTTCGTATTTTTGGTGAAGGTTTTCCAATAAAGCACGCTCGGAGCTGATGTCTTCTTCAGCTCCCTTGAGAGCCTGTTGAAGATCCAATTTCTGCTGACTGATAGCGTCGTTGCGAATCTGAAGCCGCTTGATTGTGATGACATGATCAGATGCCCGTTGAAGAGCTTCGTCACGCTCAGCAACAAACGATTGGTTGTGTATTTCATTAAGACTAAGTTGACGATTGGCCTGGTCAAGGCGAGCTTTGAGGGAAGAAACTTGCTCCTCGAGTTCTAATTCAGATGATTAGTTACAAGCAAAATCATAATGGCAGAGCACAAACGTACCAGTATTGTGGTGGGTGAGCTGCACAATTAGGGAGCTGTCAAATTCCGAGCCAACTGCGCTGTCTTTGCGAGCTTGAAGCTTAGCGACATGTGACTGAAGGGCGTGCACTTCATCTTGCAATTGCTCAGCTTGTTTGGACACAAGCTCGTCGTGTTCTTGTAGGGTCTGGATTTCATCTCGGATCTTATCCAGTGAAACGAAAATCTGTTCTTCTTCTTCGGGAACGGTAACAACTTCGAAGTCAGCGTGACGCTCTTGATGTCTTTTTGTCTCCTTGTCGTGAACTTTGCCATGCTTGACAAAAATTGGCATTCCGTTTTTCAGTGATGACCATCTCAAAGTGCCGGATACAAGATCATGAAGATGGTTGAGGTCAGGAAGAAAAAATGAGTGAGCCGTCTGATTGACCATAGATGGGATTTGATTGCTATGATCATTGGGTTGCGGCTGTCGGTTAAGTCGACGTGCTGGATTAGCAGACAATCCAGAGTTGAGTTGAGATTTTGGTGAAATTTGGGATGATTGCTTTATGGATTGTTCATCTGCCTGAGTCTTGTCGGCTCTGGCTGTCTGAAGTGTGTCCAGTAGTGTGGTTAAGTTTCCTCGTGGAGGATTGAGTGGAAGATCAAGCTCCATTGTATCTTCTATAACCGGAGTTCGCATGTGATGTGCGCGTAGCCTGGGCGAACTCTGCATAAAAAGTTCCGAATTCTTTATGGTTAGTTGGTTAGTCAGCTGATCATCACGTGCTATCATGGAAGAACAAACATCAGAGAATCGAGAAAATGAAGGAGAATTCAAGGGAGAAAAAACAGAAGGCGGGACCGGAGATGCCGGTCGTACACCGAATCGAACGCGTTCCGGAGACGCTGGCCGTTCTTGTGTCTCATGCGGTCGAACGCGTCGGGTCTGCAGGAAGCGCGATGGCAGCCCTAAACCACAGACCCGAGCCGAGTCGGGACTGCGCGACTAACGCGTCGGATCTCGGCGACGAATGACAGTATTATCACTAGAAGTAGTAGCGGAAGGGAAACTTACATCATTATTGAGTACAGGTGATGGAGAAGGCTGCTTGTTCTCCTTTCCGTGGGATTTCCATTCAGGAAAAGTACGACCCAGCACTGAAGTGTTGATGATTGGTAGCATAGGTTGCCGGGTCGATTCTCCATCTGGGATGGATAGATGTGAGGTGAGTGTGACTGTGCCGTGGCTGCCAGTCGATGCTGGCGGAGAGAACGGTCTCTCAGCTTGATTACGCATCTCCCTGAGGATGCGGGATTGGTATGTGGATTTCTTCGAGTCCATTTTGAAGAAGGTGAGAATGACCCGGCTCACGCGGGGTGTGTTGAAAAAACACGAAAAAAGTAGTCGTTTGTGCGATAAGAATCACAGAAAAATTAATTTGAAGCAGTTGCAAGTGCGATTGAAAGCGTAGCAGAGTGGAATCGATCGAAAGTGCGTTGTGAATATGAAGTCGAATGGGAGAAGGAGAAGCGATGAGAGGACGGCAGACGCGATATGTTTGTTTACGTCCACTCGGTGTTGGCAGGGCTCGGGGCGCTAAGCGCACGGGCCATTCGCCCAAACCTTCAACCTTCGGACCTACCGTATATAACCTACATACTACATACGCCCTCCGAAACAAAGGCTACATTCTAAGAATTAAGCTTTTAGTATATTTAAACACAATGAATCTTACTAATACCGAAAGCTAATCAATGCCGAAACGCTAATATTGTATCAAACCTTCCTTGATACCTAGTCCAACACCAGGACTGCCCAACCCACTATACCTAGGTAGCTTACACAGTGGGGTATGCCCGCACACATCAAAAAGTTTAAGCATGTTAGGTAACCTAGGCGTAGCGTGTAACATTAAGGTAGGTATATACCTAACCTACTATGAGATACGATACTAGTAGCTTTGAAATTGACATGTAAGCGCTCATTAAAATCAAAACTCGCTCTTCTTCGGAATGGAGCAACCCAAATCTTGATCTGTTGTCAACATCATTGAATATTGTTCTTAACAAGACTACGTCGCGTTACTCTCGCTGTTGCTGTTGCTGTCGAATTTTTTTTGTTCCCCCAAAGCTAATATATTGTTACGTTCACTATGCTTCCGTTGTCGAGTGTCGCTAGATATTTCGAAAATCAGTGGCACATCCTGGGGTATGGAACAATATCATCTGATTCGTCGCCTGCGTTCAGCCTCAGCTGATTTCGCCCGGCAGAGCACAGTGTTACCGCACAGTATGTTTCATATCTGTACAGTCTCTGAATATTGATACCTTGCGACTTGATTATTATAGGCTTCAGAGGATAGTGTTCCTCTTTGTAGGAGTTAGTTTTTATTCCACTGCTTGCTAGAACGCCTTATACGACATGACTTGCACTTCAACATAATCATGTCTACCTGTCCTTCTCGAGATTTGTTCACCGAATTTTTTTTTTAAAGTCGAACTAGCTTGTTATCTGATCAATGCAAGCCACCTTTCATCGTCCATGGCTGCTATTCGTAAACACAGGTCGAGATAATCTTTTATCCGTCTTGTACTTGGTGTCGGCTGAAAAACAGTGGCCTATCCCTGTCACCTACTTGAATTGCGCGAGCTTTTAACATGAAGCCAGGTACCTAAGCAAAGCTGGAATTAACAAGCGCACAATATTTTCAACAGGCGTTCCCACAAACCACCTTAGTGGCTTGATGGGTAGCCGACAGGACAAGCCCCTTGTGCCAGGGACAGGGTCATAAGCATTCAAGGGCTTTCCGGTCCGCGGACGTTGAGCTTGCCTTAAGCTACTGGTGTTGTTTATGCTTTCTCTCCCTTTCATTCTCTAACTTCTCCCTTAACCCCTTTCGTTATTTATAATATCCCGACCTCGTTATTGACGACTGTTTCAACTCTATTGTGTTTGGCTTTTGGCAAGGTTTAACCCTTCATAAACGAACCTGGTATGTGCTTGCTGTCAATACAATCATGAAGAGACCCAAAATAATCATAAATGAAATTTCGCGAGCGTCCTTTCCTTCAAAGCCTTCGCATGGTAACCAAGCATGCTCTTTTTAAATCATGACGCGAATCCTGACCGCCCGTGAAGTGTTCTAGAGACGACGAATACGATACCAACGAAGATGATAGAAGCATCCCTTGCTTCTGATTTCCTAGATGAATAATTGTGGTCCAAGAAAGACGTTAGGCGAACCGAGCCAAAACCCTCCGGCTTGAAATGTTTACACCAGTCGCCATCTTCCCACTGCCTATTTAGCTTACGTGGTGGTCGTTCCTGATCCTGAGAGGACATTGTGAAGGGCGATGAATGCACACACTAACAGTAGCAGCAGGAAGTAGTCGAACAATACGAAGCAGATTAGAGGATCCTACGACATTTTCTACCCTTTGACTTGATGGCTACGAAGCACTTAGGAATGCAACCCAACCAATCCTACAAACAATTCTTCGAAAGATTATCGTTAGCTCTTGGCCTATCTCGGGGTTCGGTATGTTTTACATCAAAGTTCAAGAACTTTTGCATCCCTACACGCCGTATTTAATCAAATTATTGGGAATAAGAGCTAAAGGCCGAAAGTTATGTCCATGGTTTCACGAAAGCTTTTGAAGTCGAACTAGCCAGTTAGTTAGTGTTCTCAATATGGTAATTCCGGGGTTAACGACGGGGCTTGCATCGGTGTTTAGGCGGAGATCACTAATCAGCGGTTCCGAAACGGAAGCGGATGTCTTCCATTTGTATTGTTATTCAGCATAGGTATTACTATCTCGAAGCCGATAACGACCCGGCATAGGGTGTTACTTGATAAGCCGCAGATGGACGCGTACTATATGACGACGTTGAGCCTATCATACGCTAGTAGGGATAAAGATTGGCGGCTCAACATCTTCGTTACTCATACAACCGAGAGTGGAAATGGAGTTGCTCGCTCTACTAAAGAGGCTCTAGCATGCCCTACTATTACCGCGGGTGGACGTGGTTAAATGCTCGCTCGAATATATAATGTCCCGGGTTCCAGCCCTGCTAATTGTGAATAACCCCCACGCCTTTCACCCTTTGAGACCCTGTGTAGACGTTCAGGCTATTCGCAAAGGCAATCCATTATTGTTGAACCGGCTCGACAATTTGACTGAGCTCAACCCTCTTCCTGCCATCTG
Source organism: Xylaria sp. 218_066 (assembly GCA_019843955.1). NCBI lineage: Eukaryota > Fungi > Ascomycota > Sordariomycetes > Xylariales > Xylariaceae > Xylaria > Xylaria sp. 218_066. The sequence continues at coordinate 48,390 of JADKYC010000084.1, read as the reverse complement.
AAAATATATATTTAAAAATATAAGCACGACCATGGCCTCTCGCCGTGTTCTGGTGTGTATAAAAACTCCCTTGCATCGTCTCCTTGTTTCGATGCTGTACGACCTAGAGATCTCTTCTGACGTATTTACATAAACGCAGATTACCGGCGCAAACGGGTACATCGCGGTGCAAACCGTGGCCCGTTACCTTCAAGCCGGTTGGACAGTGCGAGGAACAGTCCGGGACCCAAACAGCACCAGCGTGAAGGAACTAGCCGCTCACTTTGCCTCCGAGCGCGAGACGGGGCGTTTCGAGCTCGTCGTGGTGCCAGATATCAAGGTCCCAGGCGCCTTCGACGAAGCTGTCAAAGGCGTGCAGGCGATTGCGCATCTCGCAACGCCCGTGGTATTCGACAGTGGTGATGTTGAGTACATCATCGGGACGGCGGTGCAGGGGACTCTATCGATACTCGAGTCTGCGTTAAAATCCGCCTCCGAGGAGAAAGGGGAGGAGCAGCGTCTCAAGAGCTTCGTGTTGATTTCTAGTGTCGCCGCCGTCCGCATGAACCTCCCCGGCCCCATCACCTTCAGCGAGAAGGACTGGAACACCCAGGCTGAGGCCGCGGTCAAGGAAGCGGGCAGTAATGCGTTCGGTCACATCATCTACGCTGCGAGCAAAGTCGCGTCTGAGCGCGCGTTCTGGAACTGGGTGGAGGATAAGAAGCCGCCTTTCGTGGCTACGGCGTTGTGTCCTTGGTGGGTACCTTCATATGCCACTGCTTTACATACCTAGTCTTGCTGATATTCTTAACCCTGAAAATAGCTGGGTAGCGGGTCCACCACTGTACCTGCCGTCATCCCCCGAAAGCATAGCTGAGACAACTTCGTTCGTCTGGAAGGTGTTCTCAGGCCAAGACTTCCCTGCGGGCCCTGCCGGCTATGGCACGCATGTAGATGTACGAGATGTTGCACGGATGACGGAATGGGCGAGCTCACACCCAGAAATCGCGGGTGGCGAGCGCTACATCGTCGGTGGTGGTGGAAACGTGGGTGTCCCCCAAGCCGCAGCCGACATTTTGCGCGAGGCGTATCCAGAGAGGCGGAGTATCATCAAGGAGGGCACGCCGGGCGAGGGCTATCTTCCCGGTTACGCAGCCGATCCGAAGGGAGTTCATGTCAACTCCTCAAAAGCCATAAAAGCGACTGGCCAGAATTGGATCCCCTACGATAAGATAGTTTTGGACTCCGCCAAATTATTCGAAGGGTTTCTCTAGTGTGAACGTGTGCCCCTTTAAAACGGCGTTATAATGAACATCTGGATGCGGCTTGTTAAAACATTCACCTCAGGGCTAGCAAGACGGTCAATCGAGCTAGAATTTAAATTCCACTGATCTCATTATCGACAGCGTGTTAATTGAGTCCGAGTCAAAGTCTAAAGAATTCGCTAACCAATCCTCACCTGTAGGTAATAATAAGTCAGAACCAACGCCGCTTCTCCCGTACCGCGCTCTTTAGGAGATTAGAGCGTTAAGAAAGAGGAACTCCGACTCCGCCACGACCAACGGTTGCTTAGTATACCGTGACTGCGCTAACATACCCATTCTTCAACACCTCGAAAACAAGGCCTGGGAAACCATACAAGGTAGTGGTAGACTCTTCGCTGTCGTCTAGCTTTTTGGCAGATATACCACCACTGCTATCTTCCCAACCGCCTAGAAATTCGCAGCTGCTCCCGGGACTATCGCCCCATCCGCGGTTGAGGACCATGCCTCGTTGTCGCCTCTTGGCATCATCCTCAGACGCATAAGTGCTCTTCCACTCTTCTCGTAATCGTTCCTCTATCTCGTCAAAGGGCGTCTCAGAATCAATGACAGTGTCGGACTCGGTCTTGCTGAGGTACGAAACCTCCCACCGCGATCTACGGTGTCGATTGAATGGATACGAACCTGGAACATTGGCGTGTAATATAACCTTGGTAGCTACTAGCCGATCCGGAATCCCGCTCTTGATTATACTAGCTCCCGGAAGTTGAGTCTCATTAAGATGCATCTGCGATGGTGGCGTGCGCGAAGGTTGTTGGGGTAGCGATACCAGGATATCAAAGCCGAGATAGAAATAATTATAAAAACACTCCCCAGACACGTTACCTACCGTCTCATCTTCGATCGCCTCGTCATCCGACTCATCAGACCCTGTAGGGGCCGATGATTGGTCGGTATCGGTAAGATCATCCGGCCGTTTGTACTCGGTGCCGCTTGACCTAGACCTACTATGGCTCGATGTCCGAGTCTTATGGATATACATCCGTTGGTCGTTTTTGCGGTAAATGGCGTCAGGCGCGCCTAGCTCAGCCACCAAGTCTTGAGGAGTAGTTTCGCCAAGATTGATCCATATGGATGAGCTGGTCCATTTCTTGAATAATTGAAGCCGCCCGCCACCGTGTATCTTCACCAAAGAGATCTCATCTGGTACAACCTCCTTGCTCTTACTGAATAGAACGGCTGACTTGACACTAGGGAGAACGTCTGTCCAGAGCTGCCCCCTTGCGTGCGCCCATGATTTCCCACTGAAAATGGCTGCTGAGATTGCAGTCTGGCTTGTTGGAGAAGAAAGTAGTGACACGACGTCTTTGTTTGGCGAATACGCTGATTGAGGTACTGGAAAGCTGAAAGCGACGCCAGGATATGACAGAACGTATGTCCCTAGACCGTTGGCGCTACCATTGCTTGGAGGTATGTATTCGCCTGCATACGTTGGCCCAAATAGTCGATGGTAGATGTTCTTGAAAGCAGGGCCGTTGGCAATCTCACTGCCCGTTCTAGGCGACTTCGAGCTCCCTTGGGCACTGGAACCTCTTACGATGTCCTTATCCTGGTAAGTGATGCGGTTCTTCGTAAAGTCGATGACCTCGATGAGACGGAGTCGTTGTTCGGGACCGTCGAATCGCAAACGAATGCCATTGGCTGGTAGTGTGAGCATTACGGGTTTGGTAACAGGCTCTTCCTGGGAATAGGCTAGATCGAGCTTGGGGAATCGCTGGGGTTCGGCCTTTAATCTCGTTAGGATATCATGGAGGGAAGCGCCGAGTACTAAGGGCAAACGTAGTCAGTTCTCATATCTAAAATGTGTCCTGATATGGATAAGCTCTAAGGAGCTCCAAGGAAATGCGCGTACTTAAAAAGCCTAGACCGACATTTGGGTGCAAAGCGGCGGAGAAGAGAGACATGATGTCTTGGGATCGAAAGAGAGCAGTTGTAGTCGGAGTTGTAGGCTCAGAGCCTAGACTTGAAAGAAGATCGACCGACTCTGGTGATGGTCCTTAATGGCTCTGGACTCCGCTAGAGTGCTAGAGTAAGCTTGTTTTATTCGTGCTCGATAGACAGTGAATTGGATACAGCTGTCTGGCAGTTACAAAGAATAGACTGGAATGTATGCCTAGCTAGCTACGCATAAGCGATGAGAAGGTAGATATATCCTATATCCTAGACTTACCCACTAGGCCTAAGATTAAGTAGCTGGCGATGCGGCGGGTAGGGGGTGGTTTAAGTACCTACATTGAAAGGTAAGTACTACATGCCTAGGCAGTGTTGGTCATCGGACTTCCTCCACGTAATTCTCAGAAGCCGCGCCTGAACCAAGGTCGCTATGCGTCATCTGCTACAAGACCTGTAGAGGGGCAGAGGGTCGGTCACACTGGACTGGCACATGCTCGCTATCACTTAGGACCCTGTAACTTAACGCAACAGGGTTAGTGCAGCGCCAAGCGATCTTAAGTAGCAGCGCTGCTGCTTATGGGCTAGGGAGTCGGGGATTTTGGTGCCTATCGTAGGGGAACCAATTAGGCCAATTAGGTATTAGTGACTGTTTCCAGAGCAACCGGCAGGGAGCCGGTACAAGATTGTCTCTGTTGACGTACTGTGGGTTTGCTGCCGTATTTACCTTCCCAGCCGGCTCCACCCTGCCCCAGCGCGTCTTTAGTGAAGTGATACTCCAACCTACCTACCACATCACCTTAATAATGCTATATTAAATTCTATGATCTGAATATTCTCTCAAGGGAATCTGCGCCGTTCTTCTTTTTGACGGCCTCCGACGACTGTCTCATTCCTTATCGGCAAGCTCAGCGACTCTGAATCTATACAAACCGCCATACGCTGCCTCTCATGCAAGGCCGTTCTCGTCGGGGCGAGACGCCCTCGCTGGCTGTCAGCGCTCGATTAGCCGCGGCAGGACGCGCTGCTTCCCGGCCGAATACGTCCAGAACGTCGGGTCTAAGACAACCAATGCACCACCATGCCGCCATGGCTGCAAGGATTGACCGTACCGCTGCCCCGTCACCCGCCGAGTCTTTGTCGTCTGTTGCGACTACGGGAATCAAGCGCAAGGAACGCGAGTTCGAGGTAGAAACGGTGCAGGAAACCAATATAAACGTCGTGGTGCGGTGCCGAGGCCGAAACGAGCGGGAAGTCCGCGAGAGCAGCGCTGTTGTCGTGTCTACAGACGCTGCACAAGGAAAAACCGTTGAACTTTCTATGGGACCTAGTGCGCTCACTAACAAAACTTACAACTTCGATCGTGTCTTTTCTCCAGCCGCCGATCAGAGCGTAATATATGACGATGTCGTGAAGCCAATCTTAGAGGAGGTATGCTGTCTCGTGCACTATTATGGAATTCTCGACTGACGAGCAAAAAGATGTTGAGTGGGTACAATTGTACTATCTTTGCCTATGGTCAAACCGGAACCGGCAAGACATACACGATGTCAGGGGACATGGAAGATACTTTTGGTCTACTGTCCGACGAAGCTGGTATTATCCCTCGGGTGTTACACGCCCTTTTTGGGAAGCTGGACAAAGAGGATACTGAAAGCTTCGTCAAATGCTCTTTTATCGAGCTCTACAATGAGGAGCTTCGCGACCTCATGTCCGTTGAGGAGAGCGCCAAGCTGAAAATCTTCGATGACGCATCGCGGAAAGGCCACGCAACTACTGTTGTACAAGGCATGGAGGAAGCCCATATCCGGAATGCGGCTGAGGGAATCAAGATACTCCAAGAGGGTAGTTTGAAGAGACAAGTCGCAGCCACGAAATGCAATGATCTCAGCAGCCGAAGTCACACCGTCTTCACGATAACAGCTTGCGTCAAGAAGGCTGGGGAAGACGGGGAAGACTGGGTCAGCGCCGGAAAGTTGAACCTAGTCGACCTTGCCGGTAGCGAGAATATTCAAAGATCGGGCGCAGAAAACAAACGTGCGGCTGAAGCGGGTTTAATCAATAAAAGTTTACTTACTCTTGGACGGGTCATCAATGCTCTCGTGGATCGCAGTTCACACATCCCTTACCGAGAGTCTAAATTGACACGTCTCTTACAAGATTCGCTCGGAGGTCGTACAAAAACTTGCATAATAGCCACTATTTCTCCAGCGAAGAGCAACCTCGAGGAGACTATTTCAACGCTAGATTACGCTTTCAGAGCTAAGAATATTCGAAATAAGCCCCAGGTCAATCAAATGATCAGGAAAGGCGCTTTACTTCGAGAGTTCACTCATGAAATCGAGAGGCTAAAAAGCGAATTGATTGCGACACGGCAGCGAAACGGGGTCTACTTATCTAACGAGAGCTACGAAGAAATGGCGACAGTTAGCGAATCACGGCGTATACAAAACGAAGAACAAGCCGTCAAGATCGAGACCCTTGAATCGAACCTTCGAAACAAGGTGCAAGAACTGTTCTCATTGACTTCGAGCTTGATGGGTTTGAAGAAAGATCACGAAACTACCAAGCTGCAGCTGGACGAAACCAAAGGTGTGCTCGATCAGACTGAAATCGTGTTAGAGGTAACACGAAAATCATTAGCTGAGGAAACCCTCCTCCGTGAAGCACACCAAAAGACGGAAGAGCAAATGCATCTAGTGGGAAACAAGCTCATTAGCACACTCCATAAGACCGTCGGACATGTTGGGGGGTTACACGCTAAAAACAAGAGAAAATCCGACCTTCAAGCACTGAACCGAAGCAATTGGGGTCTGGCTCAAGAACAAGTGTCCGACGTTACATCTTTAGTAGAAACACGTATGGAAGAGTTCCAGAATGAGCAGCAACAACACATTTTAAATATCTCGAAGCGCATGCAAACTTTTGTACAGGCAGAATTGGAGAAACTCTCATCAACACAGTCGTTCCTCGACCAAAACCTTGAATTATTTACCACATCGAAGCAAGAACTGCTGGAGCAAAAGCAAAAATCGAAAGAAGAGATGGACCAGGTGCTGGAGGAGATTAAAGAAGTGCGAAACCACATCAAAGAACGGGTCGGCGATAGCTTACAGGCAATTGCGACAGCTGCGGAGACGATTGCGCAAGATGTCTTGAGCGAGCTCAGCACATTTCACAATCTTCTACACGCATCATATTCTACTCTAGGCAAAGACTTCAAGACCATTTTCGAAGACTTACTAAGACATAATGCTGCCCAGAAGAAAGAGTCCGATGATATTAAGAAACAATTACAGAGCGCGACTGAGACGATCACGCAGTCCAACGCATCGATTTCGACGCAAATACAAAATGTAATAGAACAGGAAAAGCGACAGGCCACTGAAGAGCGTGATGCTTTGTTGGCGCAAATCACCTCTCTTATCAACTCCCAGGCTGTTACACGGGAGTCTCGCTTAGCTGATAAGGCAGCTTTCATTCAGCGGAGTGTTCAAGAGAATACTGCTGTACTGGAAGAAAGTATGACACAGTACGCTCAGGGTATGGATAATTGGAATGCTCGAGAAGGACAGTTTCTTGATGAGATTGCGACTTCACGTGAGACTATAAAAACCAAACTTCGGGATGATTGGGCTGTAAGTCGTATCCATCACACCCTAGTGTTCAAGCCCTGCTAACAAATGTTCCAAGGCGGCCAATACCCATAGCACATCGATTCAAGGGACAACCCAATCTGTTCACGCCAAAACGGTGCGCGTCGTTGATGAGCAGATGCGGGATCTCGATGAGCAGATGACTTCCCTAGACGACTTTGTCACTCATGCTCGCTCCCAGAATGCCCAACATGATGACCAGCATACAGAATCGTTACTCAATCTTTCTAGCACAGTTGAGGATTCGTACGAAAATATTGCGGATCACTTTAGGACAACATACTCTCGGGTTGAAGAGCTTGGGTCGGAGATGGACACGGATATCAAGACGGCGGAAGAGGCGCTAGAGCCGTTGCTGGCCAACGTCTGCCAGCCCCTTGCTAATCTCCGTGAAGATATTTCCAACACAACAATCCAGGAATATCAGCCCACAGGTGATACACCTCAGAAATCGACGTATGAGTATCCCACCGAACTTCCTCGCACTCGGGCGCACGCGTCTTTGATTGCCAAATTCAATGGAGAGCCGTCGCCTAGTAAAGCGGCTGTTTTCGCGGATGCCGACCCTACTCTTCTAGAGAATCGATCGCCTTCCCGGCCGGTTAGTAGCGACAACCCGGCCCCTTTGGCGGATCGCGGTCGCAACCTATTAACTAGGAGTCTTCAGGAGCTACACCCGAATGTCAGTAACAACAACGTCATCCCAAATCTCAACCCACGAGCTAGCACAACGATACATGGTTTCGGTAGCAGCGTGGGTCCTGGCAGCCTGATGGGCGCCGAGGACGATATACCTGAGGACATGACGATGCCGGTAGCCAAAAAGAGCAGAACCACTCGAGGCAGGCCGAGCAGGTCAACGTTGAATCTTGAAGGGCGGGAGAATTTGCCTCCTCTTGCGACGATGGTACCGGGAGGTGGTAAGGAGATCTTCTCGCAGAGCATCTCTAGGAGGAAAAGCCCAAGGCTCAATTGAAGAAGGCATTGGCGTTGGAAATTTTACTTGAGAAAAAGGTGCCCGGCCCTGGCGTTTTTGGGAGCCATGAATAGGAGGCGTTAGTTGGGTTGGCGGGACGTCGGCACTATCTGCCGCGGGAAGGGTGGCTGTTTTGCACCAAGATACCTATTCGTTCAAGTACAATTGCAGTTTGCAGTAGTTTGCTAATTCTTAGTATACTCAGACTCAACATACATTCGCATTCGAATATTACATCTATTTTGTAGCATTTAGTGCAACTGGGCCAATATTCCATTCCGTTTTATAACCTACGACAGGTTTGCACAATGTTTTGGAGGTGTATCCTCTCAGGACAAAGGCCGCGATCAACAACTCTATCTAATAACTTTGATGGGCGCTAACACCCTGCTCCTCTTGCGACCGTATATTTAGAAGGGTTGCTAATTCATACCTCCTCAGAGTTACAGTCTGCTGGACCTGCATTATAGAGCGGCATACAAGGCTCTATCTACCACTATTCTACCCTACCAGGTACCTTACCCCTCTGGTCACTTATTATTTGAGCATCCTAACCTCTAAAGACTGGGCAACCAGCTAGCGCTCCATAATAATTATATCCGTCCGTACAGCACCTGCTACCTCAGTGATTTGTTCAAGTTGTATTTTGTTACTCCGCCATACAACGTACTTCGGTACAATACTTAAGTAGATGTACCTACCAGGTAGGTCCGCACCACGCACTTGCCGGTAATGCACCGTGCCTTACGTAGGTACCTGTTCTCCTCTTGCCGAGAACAGCCTTGCATACATATTCAACGCACCTCTCTACTTCAAGGTTGGTCTTTTTGAATTTGGCCGGTTCAAAAGCCAGCTTTCTTCATCCCGCCGCTCTTTTAAAGTTCGACATTCCGTGATTAGATTACGGAGAGCCCCAAACACTGAGCTCTCTCCTCCCCAAACACATCTATTCTATGGCCCTTTGCGCCAAGCTACTTCTCACACCGTCGATTCTTGGTCCAAGTCTCCATCTCTCAACTTCGCTTGCAGTCATTGAAAACGGGAGAGCACCGGCGCAAGCCGAAACTGAGTGAGTGTTAGATGAAGCTCCCAAGATTCGATATAAACTAATCTGCTTCAGACGTGTCTTATCTGTATCATACTACCTACTCCAACCCATAAACTTTCATCCCACCACATAGTTTCTCGCTTTTGCAAGGCTTATTTCACTTACTACCTTACCTACGGCTACGCCATATCTGTGATGGATAATGTCCAGCTATAGCTGGTCGTCTGATTCGCCGTCCCCTTCTCATCATCATCACCCTATAAACCTACACCTTGCTGATTCTGATGTTCATGCGGCAATTCGACCTCGCTATAACAACATACGCAGCCGCACTGCCCATAACAACAACCCAAGTGTTGGACCCGGTAATAGGTTCAACTCTTCATCCATCAGCAACAACACGGTGCCGCCCAATAGTAATAACAGCGGTTCTAACTCTAACCGCCACGTTCATCATCTGTCGTCTTTCATAGATCATCAGTATAGCTCATCCTCCAGGCCCCTCCGGGATCCCCTCCGGGAAACTTCAGCAGCTAATGATACAGCTGCCTCCACGGTTTCCCATCTGCATGTTGAATCACCTACCAGTGGACTGGATGGTATGATTGGTCATACCAATATATCTACTTCTGCACCAACTTCCGAACTCCCGTTCGGCGTCTCTTCGACGCCAAATCAGCCTGTGCAGTCATCAGCTCAGCCTAGCCACTTGAATCGTAGCCCTGCACCTCCCTCGCCCATAGGCACGCAGTCTTCTGACGAACATCTGAATATCTTACCACCACTTTTCTCTCTACCTCCACCAAACATGGCTGCTTATGTTCCATTATTAACTGCAGTCCCAGTTCCACCACAAACCGGCGCTTCGACTTCAGGTCCTCCGTTGCAAATCCAAGCAATCCATATACTACAACAACACCATAATCAACACCAACTCATTATTTTCAATGATGATGATGATGATGATGATGATGATGATGATGGTGATAGACGAGATGATCCCGTCGTCTGCGTTGTCTGCGGTGGCATCTGCAAAGTAACTCTTGTCTCTAACAACAATTTCAACAACCTTATTGTTACGACACCCAGCCAAACACCCGACTGGATGCGCCCCATTCTAGTACAGGCTAAGCCTAAATACCTAGAATGGCAGAAGCAGCGTCCCTCTGCCCGCATACTGTATCATGAAAGCGCAGAACTGATTGAGCAGATTCAGGTCACTGCCTTTGTAGGTGGTAGTCAAGGCATGAAATCAGGATCTGACAAATTGCATATCAACACGACGGATTCTTTAATGAAGATCCCTATTCACAAAGCATGCTTTGAAATTGCTAAGATCTTCTGCAAAGACCAGTCCCGCTATAGTATTGGCTTCCGCAGTGCTTCTGGCGGCGCTCCTAGCAGCATCCCGCAACTCTACGAGATCTGGTGTAAGCGCGCCATCGCTTCGCATCCAGGAGGCCCCATGAGTAAACCTATTCTTGAAGCGAACAAATATTACGGGGCTCCAGTTTATGGAAGCATGGCCGACTACCACGACGCGATGCAAAAGGACCCCTCAATGAGCCGCTTCCTTGCGTACCCCTTCGCTATTTCCGATCTGACTGACATTGTCGTCAACTCCAACCTCCAAACCATGGACGGCAAAGTGAATCATGCGTCTAACGAATTGGTTGGACTGTTGAGCCGTATTCAGGACTTGCCGCAGGAGATAGCTGATCAAATTACTGCTGCTCTGGAGCCATTCGAAGAGGGCCGAGGCCCACCGCTTCAAGCCACGCGGGTCCTACCATCCAGCTGGTGGAAGAAGATGCTGCTCTCCGGAAGGATTATTCCCTGGTTATGGGATCTCAAGGAAGACGATGTTTCAAATTACCGAGTCAAGAACTTCTATAAAGACAGCCCTAACGACGCTGTTAAAGACCGGAAGAAAGGCACGTATATATTCGACGAGGGCATGTGGGACTGGGAGCTTCTCTGTCGCCAGCTTGCGCAGTCCAATGTCATGCAAGGAACGGGTCTACTCGCGGGGAAGTCCGATCAACTTGGGAATCGTCGTCGCATTTGGAAATTGCTGGACGCGGCTAGATTGGGCCACATACAGTTTCCACAAAACTAGGTCCAATACCATGACACGTCCCGAATATTCTATTCGTTCATTCCAGACCAGCTAGTTGGATATTTCATCGGCGCGCGGCTTGGTAGAATGTTTACGAGATGAATTCTGTATCTCGCAAGGCACCATTCCATGGACGAACGCCTTGTTACCGCGAGTTTCTTCATAAACATACGCCGGGGCCTGAAATAACAGCACCTTTCTCCCTTGTGGCAGCAGTAGTCGGGGAAACCGTTCCACCGTATGAGTATCGCGAAAGAATCGACATATAGAGAAACTTGAGGAACGCGATGGGAAAGGAGGGACGGAGATGGGAAGGGACGAAATGAGATACGGAAGATCATGAGAAAGTGGAGGAAAGACAGACTATGATTGCTGATGTACGATGACATGAAAAACGACAATCAAAAAGGTTGCTGGAAATACTGAATTTTGAAATTTGCCGACTCGTATATTCGGCTAATATGAGAGTACTCATAGTACGTTAGCTGCACTAGAACTTAATAGAGCCACATGGCTGTGGAATGTTTCTTGACATTTATGCCTTCTTCTGGTGACTGTCTAATCCCACTTAAGAAAGGGTTTGCGAATCGTGTAGGGCTAATCAACTCAAAGCATAAGGTTTTCACATCTCGTCGAAGTCGGCGAGCGTCATTGCGGGTCGATTTCATCAAGAGCAACAACACTTTGACAATGAGAGCGTAGGTCTAGGAGTTCAATATAAACGGGTATCGTCTATTGATATATACATACACTATGATACAACGTCTATCCATCTATGTCTTGGAGTCTGTCCACTTCAGTTAACAGCACACAACGGCAAAGCATCGTGGGATTCTAGCGCGTTATACTAGCATAATACACGGCACTGGTATCCGTACACTATTAATCAAGTCTTAACGACATCCTCGCAACGACCACACAACGTGTCCTCTTGCGGCGCGACGTAGCGCCAGCAACGAGGACACTTGGCGTGTTCGGGGGGGCGGACCTCGACGGATGCCTTGACGCCCTGGATCTCGAATTCCTCGCGGAATACGAAAGAGGCGTCGCCTTGGGTTTCGTTGATGCGGACCCCGGAGACGACGAACATGCTCGCGAGCTCGTCCGCATGTTTCTCGAGAACAGTCAGCACAGCCTCATGTTGACCTTCCGCGGCCGCGGGAATGTGGATCGCGACAGTGCTCTGCAGTGATGAGCCCACATGCCCGGCGCCGCGGGCTTGCTCTAGGGCGCGTTTGACGGCGCTGTGGACGTCCATGAGGACGGGGATGTCCTTTCGCAGTTCCGCGGGGTCGACGGTGAGCCGGTTGGGGTCAATAATGGGATCCGCGTAGAGTTGGTGGAGCGGATGGATCAGGGATCTGAGACTTGTTAGTAGTGCGTTACAAGATACGTAGAAGTCGAAATCTGGGAATGAACATACGTGTCTTGCTTCATCCATTCCGGACGGTGTTCCCAGGCCTCCTCGACGAGCAAAGGGGTCATGGGAGCCAACATCCGGAGAAACCCATTCAGAATGGGTTCGAGAATACCCCCACCGTCACCGCAGTAGAGACGATCCTTCAAGGCCTCGAGGTAGAATGCCGAGAGGTCGTTGTTGACCCATCGGTTAAGGGCGTTGTAGCCCTTGTAAAACTCATGATTATCAAATGTTTTGCCCACTTCGTCCATGGTCTCTTGTAACTGGATGAGTGCGACTTGGTCCGTGACAGTGAGGGGGGCAGCGCGCGCAGATTTGTGCATCGAACCAAGAAGCATCTTCGTGGTAGTGCGATACTTGATGAGAGAACTGTGAATAGCCTGCAGGACTGGGACACTGATGATGACATCGCTGGTATAGTCGCTACTGGCAGCCCACAGACGCAGAGCATCGGGACCTAACGCGTCGTATGTCGCGGGGCCTTTTGCGGCTTTCCCTTTCCGTTTGACAGGCGGCAGAAGCGTGCCATCTACAACTTGCTGGGGTTCTATGGTGTTTCCAATGGATTTTGACATCTTCTTGCCTTCTTGGTCTAGAGTGAAGCCGTGGGTGATCAGCTGCTTAAAGGGTGCCCCTTTTTCAAATGTCGCTTCGCTTTCAGTTCCTGCGGCGATGCGGGTGAGCAAGCTGGACTGGAACCATCCACGGTGCTGGTCGGAGCCTTCTAAGTAGACGTCAGCTCGCCGCGACATCATGGTCCAACTACTACCGCTGTCGAACCAGACATCCATGGTGTCAGTCCCTCGCCTGAATTTGCCTTTCAACGAACTTGGGACCCATGCAGGGTCGTCTGCTGCATCTGACCACCAAGCATGAGTGCCTCTTTCCTGAATAACAGAGATGATGTGCTCAACCACTTGTTCATCCACCACGGCAGCTCCAGTTTCATCATACAAAGCTGGAATAGGAACACCCCAAGAGCGTTGTCTTGATATACACCACTCACTACGACCCGCGACAAAGCTCTCAAGGCGCTTCTTGCCAGTGTCTGGAACAAAGCGAACACTTCTCAAGGCATCAAGAGCTTCCTCCTTTATCGATGCGACATCGGCAAACCACTGTTCTGTAGCTCTGATGACCACTGGCTTTTTCGTTCTCCAATCGTACGGATATTTGTGTTCGTGCTTCTCTACCAGCAAAACATCACCATGAGGTTTCAAGAGGCCGAGAACATTTTGGCCACCACCTTCGATGACAGAAGGTGCTGACTGTAGTATCTCTGGCGCATCGGGGAAAGCATCCTTGGTAAACTTTCCCATATCATCTATGGGAGCCGCCACCGGTATGCCGTGAGAGTTGCACACTTCGTAGTCATCGAAACCATGGCCGGGAGCCATGTGTACGAGGCCGGAACCGGAACTAGCAGAAACAAAATCCGCATGGATTATGGGCTGAGCCGGCGCATCCTTGCCTCTTAACCGGTTCGTATATTTGAGGTCCTGAAGTTGATCTCCTTCAAAAGTCCCATACACAGTATTCTGTTGCGATTCCGGCCGAGTAGTATCGGCCTTTGCTAGTTTCTGATTTAGCACATCTAGGCGACTCTCAGCTACCAATAAACCGTCTGTGCCATCGCGGACCACACAATATGTTAAGTCGCGATGTATAGCAATAGCTCGGTTTGCCGGAAGGGTCCATGGCGTCGTGGTCCATATCACGGCATACAAACTCCCTTTGATCTTGCCCTGCAAAGCCTTGAACTGTGGGAGAGATCTCCAATCGTCCGCGATAGGAAATCTGATCCAAGCCGAGTGCGAAACGTGATCATCCTTGTACTCTAACTCGGCCTCAGCGAGAGCAGTCTGTGAGGATGGCGACCAGTACACGGGCTTAAACTTGAGATAGATTAAGCCCTTCTTGACCATCTTCTGAAATAAACGGAGCTGTCTCATCTCATAAGCTGTATCCATAGTAGTCCATTTTTGGACCCAGTCACTCATCACACCGTAAGACCGAAAGCTCTTCATCTGTTTAACTACGGTGTTTGAAGCAAGGTTTCGAGCCGCTTTTCGGATTTCGAGGGGCGTCAACTTATGTTCTTTGGCATTTTCAATGGCTTTTAGCTCGATTGGAAGTCCATGGCAGTCCCATCCTGGTATGTAGTCCACACGCTTTCCTACGACATCCAATTGTGAGTCCAAGTCCATTCAGGGTGCCATTTCTCGAATGCTAACCTTGTTGGACCTTTGTCCTCAGAATCATGTCCTTCAGGATCTTATTCAGGGCATGACCGACATGTAGATTGCCGTTTGCATAGGGTGGGCCATCGTGGAGTACAAAAGTATTATCGACAGGCCGATTCCGCCTCTGCCATTCGTATAATTGATCGGCACATCGTTGTATATACTGGTCACGGGACGCAGGAAGAGGTCTCGGACTGAACATAACAATTAGTGCTGCGATTAAACCCAGCCGGGTGTTGGCTTACGGAAAGCTGGATTTGGGTAGTTTTAATGTTGCTGTCCATGTTTTCGACATCTTCATGCCTGAAACACATTCTGGTCGCTTCTAGATCTTGACCATAGCTGCTTTGAGCCGTTCAGGAATTCACTATAGATTGACCGATTCGAGGTTGGCCGTCGCGATAACTTCGAATCGAGTCACACAGTTAAACTCCATTATCGATAACAGATAAGGATAAGGTATGCATATCTAGGTACTAAGCGAATTGACCAATCACCCAACCGGCCTAGCCACCTCGACTGATCACTTAGCATTTCGTCATCGCAGCTTTGCAGGGTCCAGCGAACAGTAGTCCACTTAACTACAGCGGAAGGTAGCTGGAACATGAGACGAAGAACATAGACGACTGAGTAGATTACAAATTACAGTACATACTACTACCTAGTATTAATGGCGCCAATCCGGAGATACCTTCGTATCACCAAATATTCCGTTCTGGAATGTCGGATCTACCTGGATAACCCGGGACTGGCTCATACTTGGCTACTCAACCCAAGAAAGCCCGTACTGCCAAGGGTCATTGAGAGCGTGCGGCCATACGTTCTACCCAAGCTGCGAGAAGAGCGCGAACGAAGCCGCAATAAGCGCAGCACCAAGAAGAAAGGAATCAAGGATGTGGTCGTCGAAGGTAAGCGTGCATGCCCCAAACGCCCAAGTGCCCCCAAGTACCTCCCTAGCCAACATTTGCGGGAGACAAAGTACAGTACATTGTCACGGCTCTTGGGCCTTGCAATGGGCCGCCATATCATTGACGCCTCGTGTAACGTTGTGTAGATGACTTCGAGGTATCTATCTTCCTCACCGAGACAAGTACGCGTCATTCGCTGGTCACCAAACACAAGCATTTTCACGACACGACCCAGACCAAATTAAAGTCAAATTCGGGCCGCCTCATTGCGGAGAGCAATGACGCCCCCGTAGACCTAGACGTGGGCGCAGAATTGGCCCCTCTGATACGGCGGGAGGAGAGCGAGGATGAGGATGCTACCGTTGCATTGGCCGCCATACCGGCATTAGACGACCCAGCGCCTAGCGATGGGATGAGGCGGCCAAAACGCACACGCAGCAACACAGACGTGGATGCAGATGTAGATACGGGCATGGGTGCAGGCCACGTTGTAGGCGGCCATGATAATCAATTTGAGGTCATATCAGACGACGACGACGATGCAAGGGAGGATGACGATGGCTTATTCGTGCGGAGTCCAACGGGTGAGTCCGCACGGCCCCCGCCAGCGAAGCGCCAGAGACCCGCCCCAGCCACAAGCGAGGGCGAAGATGATGACAAAAAAAAACTCGCCATGGATATCTCATACGAAGGCTTTTCTATCTACGGACGTGTGCTCTGCCTGGTTGTCAAGCGCCGGGATGGCAGTAGTGCCGATCTAGCGGAACGGGGCGCCAATGCATCCGCGGCGGCTGTGGGTGGGAACGGAAACAGCCGAGCAAAGGCCACGAGCCGCGGTCGCGGACAGGCCATGATGGAGAATTTCATTATATCAACGCAAATCCCAGCGGGTACAGACGCGCCGTGAGCACGGATAGACGCAATGAAATCTACCCGGTTGCGAATGCGCTCGAATAAGCTATACAGCGCACGTCTAGTGGTCGGCCCGCCCAGCCACGATCATCAGATGCATGGTATTTCGATTGCTGCGCATCGACCCGCGCGGCCTGGGAATTCCCGTGTTGTGGCGCATGACCCGTGGGGGCGGTTCATTCGATATATATAGAGCTTAGGCGAAGTTTGATTGGTGCAGCCAGCAGTGCTGTATGCGATCGCGAGCGCGGTCTTCTCTGCATTGTAACATTATCTGCTCAAGGTTACGTTGACGATCCTCGACTACAATCACCCCCTCAAACAACCACCACGAAGAAACAAAAATTGTTTACGCCGGTCCACGGCCGCATAGGGCTGCGCCCTGTGGCTATTGAAAAATCTCGTTTTATTCAGGTTTTCCTTGTTTGCCGCTACTAATATCATCTGATCTGCACTGAATACCACTTGGCATAGGATGTTTCATGCTGGCTTACCCCAAATCGCCCCGGCGTCAAGGTTCGAGGCTTTGAGACAGTGCATACAGATATGCATCTCTTAGTCTGGGCCTCGAGTTGCTTCTATAGCCTACCGCTTGTCAGCCGGGGGAGTCGGCTAAGACCCCAAAGGACTGTAGGTGATTGTTGCTAATTGGCTATTTGGTGAGGGGAATATCAAGAAAGTGATGCTCTACAACCGGAAATCAGGATGATTAATAATAGCCTGATCATGCACTTTTGATCGCAACTACCTTGAAACACATATATCATAAGTGTCTATATTGCCAAAGTGCACATTACTAACTACGTGGTTCGCGGCCCAAACTGATAATGATGCCGCCGTAAGTAGGGTGTCATTAATTCTAGCCTGCCTGGCAAGATATGAATGAACAGCAAATCTTGTTTCGAGCTCCATTGTGTCGGGACCGAATTGGCTGGGTTCGAACACAACAGAGCGCTTGGCAATTACTTCTCGAATGCTGGGGCGAAAGTGAAGCAAACGACTGGTAATCACATGGCTTGGACATCTACAGACTGGCGTGGCAAGAAGGCTACTCAGGCAGGCAATGGTCTTATTCCCGAAGAGGTCATCACAATCAAAGTCGCACAAAGACCCCAGGAAAGGAGCCTTCGAACCTCATAGGGTAGCGCACAGTAGATGAACAAAAATACACCACTACGGCTGAAACGTATACCACAAGCTCTACTACATACACACGAACATTATACACGTATTTAGGTCACTCAATCGATTCATATTGAATGCACATTACATCATCCAGCATCCTTGAAAACTCCTTTTTGTAAGCACATTTCTCCAAAAGTCATAGAAGCATATCCTTGACGTTCCATGCTGAGTGAGCTAGAAAAACTCATAATGGTATTTAACCCCCATGTCTTATTCTCTCGTTAATGTCAGAATACCGACAAGCCGGCGTCTATTAGAGAAGGCTGGCCGATAATAATTGGAGTTGCTGACGCTCTCCTTGTTTCCTATCCGGCCAAGAGTGGCCTCACATCCGCTGCTATTTTCACCGAAGACCACAACAGAAGACCTAAAAGAATGAACATTTATGAAATTGTACATCGTTTCCGGGCTTATATCACGCTCTTGCCGTGAAACAGCATCATCGCAGCCAAGTGTTATTCCCGCCGCTATATCTCACCGGCCACTCACGCGCTTGTTCCACTATATACCAACGGTTTCACAACATCCCCTTGTCTTTCCCCGCGTATATCCGGCTTAGCTAGGATAGGCTTCTGAAGATACCTACCAGCAATGGCGAAATCTACCCTCGACCATATTTAGACACCACTAGCTCTGAAACGAGCCAGGGTCGTCATATAGTGATGGCATCATATGCCCCCATGTCCACGTATTTTGTATAGATGAGGGGAAGAAAAACTTCCGGGAGGTTTACTGCTCCTCGTGATAGCTGCCAGGATCACGGGATAGGCGCACCCACGCCGCAGTATGGTGTATACGTATCATGTTGTCGGTCGGTCACCCAGTCAGGTACTTACAGTAGTGTGTATCTAAGTACCTAACGCATAATCGCAGTCTAGACATGGGGCAGATAAACAAAAACCTGGGGGCGTACCACACCTCTGGATCCGAAGTGACACAAGGTTACGAATCCCTCGTTTGGAAAGTAATTGGTTATTTATATCCGGCGAGCCTCCATACATACATTGCACGTGCGCTCTTTTAGTGTACGCAGGTCATGATCATGCCTGCTAGCGTGAATACGTGGTCCCATTGACTCGTCAACGACTATACTATTGTAGATATAGTAGATTCTGGGCTGGGCACGATGTAGCGAGGACTATTTGCCGTCACATATTGGGGTGTTATTGAGAGAGGGGAATGTAATAATTCTGTGTGTCTTAATACTTACCCGAAGAAGCCGACTTTCATCTTCATGATTACCTACTTGGCCGGGCCTCTGCTTACATATCACACTTGTCGTCTGCGGCAGGCGCATGAGTCAGTGATACTTACAGTCTTGGTCATCCGGATAGATGCTTTCACAATGCCAAGGGTTCCAACGGTATGCCTATCACACTTACAAGCATCGTAAATCCCAGATCCATGTTTTGCGGCATAAGTAAGTTCGATACAAGCTTACAAACCGCACCTCAGCCTTCCGCATGGCGTGTCAACGGAAATAAGGACTCGTAAGAGAGCTAAATCATCCCGAAATTCCGACACGTCGGGTCTTAGCTCCTCGTGCTAGACTATGTCAGCTACCTAAGCAAGCCTTAAATAGTGGGCTCGGTATCTTGTTTGCCATGAATAGAAAGGTACCATTACCGTTGGAAGGGACTAAATACGGCAGTATACGAGATGGTGCCTTGCATATCTGACAATATGGTATGGAGTCCTGGAGACACGAGTCAGAGGTGCGGCAGGACTATACGGGTTACTATGTATCCGTCAGTCGGCGAAAACCATCCGGCAGTGATGTTAGCGCAACGTTTCGTGGCTAAGCTATCCGAAGTAACAGCAGATAATTGAGGTTTTCTGGGTGCTGTAACGTGGACAGGGAAACTACGAGGTCACTTGTGTACGTAGAGGTGTGTATATAGATTATCGTAGGTGTTTCGAGCATCTTTCACGGCGTTGGACTCCATAGAGCTAGTACGATGTATCTCGTTTTGGGCGGATGTTCATGTTTTCTATCTAGGACTATAGACCTAGACTACGGGCCGAGAATCGTCAACACGGCAACGACCGGAAGGCCCCAGGAACGATAGGGTAAGACGGACCATTACACGACCACGAATGAATCACCCAAAGCAAGGAAAGTTAGAAACTTCAAACACTAATCGTTCCGTCTGACCACCAAACAACATTCGGCCAGCACTGCGTGTCTCTGCCGTCCTAAAGACGCCGGGTCGGTCCTTACTTACTTACTACACACCGCCGGCCTTCCGGCGTTTGGGATCATCGTCTGCGGGGTTTGGGCGGCTGTGTACTGGAGGGTAGCGTCAGCAAAGGATTCCAGGGACGGATCTCCAGCTTTCCAGGGCAGTGGCTTGCGATGCCTGCCCAGTTCCTGAGTGTTTCCCGCTGGGTGTGGTACACATACCCTCCCCCCTGTTGGTAGGGCTGGCTGGCGGTGAGGGACAATGAACGAATACCTATTTCCTCCGGATGAGGCGGAGTGCATATGTAGGTATGTATGTAGTATACCTACTATACATCCATCCATCCATCATTGATTCCCCACAGCGAAAGTACCTACACTACGCAAGTTCGGCGTGAGAAACTAGTCTCATGCTCGGTGTGACTAGTGTCGTCATACTAGGAAGGACTGAGCAGGGCATTGCAGGAAAGGGTAGGGTGTTCATGTGTAGTGGTGCAGGCGAAGATGCTGCTGTTGGGGACCCAAATGCATGATGTTTTAGCCAGGTACCGTAAGTACAGTACATGCATTAGGGCGAATCCCAGCGCGAGGCCGTTTGATCAGCGCGATCACGGGATTATATGTTGGGTTTAATAAGCCTTCGGTTAACGCAGGTACGCGTGAGCTAGGATTGAACAAGCGCTTCAGCTCTTCATCTCGATCCCGGTAAAATGGACACATGAGCTACCTATTGACACTAAGTAAATGCTCTGCCTTCAAACATCTCAACTACGTAGTAGGTACCGCAGCGCATCTATCTTGAACTAGACTAGGCCGTGCCGTGCCGCATCGCCGTCCCTTTGGGACCTAGTCTAGTTAGGTGCTAAAGAAACTCAACTCGGACCCGAGTTAAGTAGTCAGCCACAGAGCCAGATTAGTAGAACTACATTTCTAGCGGCTAGGCATCTATTGAAGAAGTCTGGGCGATACTACCTTAAAAAGGCGCAACGAAAATCGCCAAGATCATCGTCGTCCCGATGACCGTGATGTTTCCACTATCGTACCTATCCAGACTATAAAATGCTAACTAGTAAGCGCTCTCCCAGCTGGGCGCAATCTCGGGCTTGCGGAGAATCTCGGCCTTTGGGTGTACCTGCAGCAGCCTGCCCAGAGGAAAGCGGAAGAAGGCCAAACCATAGTTATTGTGGATAGCACGCCGATTGTTGTCGTTGCTATCGCCTATACGAACCGTGGACGGAGGGATCTGATGTATTGCCCTTTTCGGGAAATGGTTGCATCGCTGTAGAAACACTTATGAGACCCAGAAAGTCCTCGATATTGGTCTTTGTTTATCAGCTGACAGCCAAAAACCCGCTGGGCTGGATAGACCCCTGACCATGTAAGATTAAAGAAATCTTGGCTGGGTACACTGCACTAAACATCCACCGCAGTATGACCCCAAACGGCCGGGTCGGGTCGCTACTGCGTATCTATCGATGAAGCAATAGGTGCCGTGATTCGTGATCCCAAACAATGCCTATCTACATGACGCGAAGGAACAATATGCATTGTAATTAATGATAGGCTATTGTCTGATACATCATATCATGCGTATCTATTACCAGCAAGCCATGAACATCACGTTCCTGGCTCAGAGGTCGGCGATCAGGGATTACCCAAGGCATCTGCAAGACGGATGAACCGACAGCGAGTACCACGCTGCCGGTTCTTGGGGCGCAACTGGGTTTGCATAAATCAAGTCGGGGTGAGAGGTGAGATTTCGATAGTGTAGGTACTGGAGGATGGTTCATCGTGGATCCCTCCCTCCGCTGGCACATCAGGAAACAGATTAAGTTCTTGGATGGGCTGAATCCGGATCGTCAGCAATCGGCGAACCCCTCCCTCGGGTTTCACCCCCAGAAAGGGAGAGTTGGTACCAACAGAACAGAACTCAGCTAGCTAATCTTATGAATGAGACTATCGTCAGCGCTATTGCCTTCACGCTAGAGGGTTATATACGATGACTTGCGTTAACTCCTCCGGCCGAGAAAAGATAACGCCATGGAACTCGCTTCTCTGGTCGGTCGGGATCTATTGGAGCTACAAGGGGAAGTACTTATAGATCATCCTAGAGCTTGGCATAACCATACTGTCGGATTCCCTCGATCCCCGCGAACGCCGTGGCCAGTATCTGATACTGGCTGGAAAGTGGAAAGTAGGTATTTTGAATCCTGATTTATGATGTGTCACCAAGACGATTCCCAACAAGGGTTCAATATGCATAACTATACTCATCGAGGTATTATTGTCCTTCTCCTCTTATGCTGCAGCTCAGCTCCAACGGGGTATAGCTGCAATGTAACGTCGAGGTTACATTCGCGCTTGCCTGCTCATTATGCTGTGTACAAGTCAAACACAATGGTCAGCCCTTCCTAGTCAATCGAGTATACTTCTTACTATCGTGTAAGTGTCCATTTGTTGTTTCGGGTTCCGTAGTGGTGGCACGTTCGATCATGTGTCCTCTTGAATTCATGCAGTATGACATTATGATATATGATAAAATGCACCCGTCCGAGAGGAGCTGGGGCAGATGAGGTATTTACGAGTGAATGGAACCCGGCATTTACCAATAACACATTGCTAAGCAACCCAATAAATGTCTTGCCCCGCATGACGATGCGACAAAGGGTGGCAGATCGTTGCGAGGAATGTCAGGATAAAGCCTGTGGCTGACGATGGAGCCTCTTAACACACGTCAAAACGCCGGGTATTATCGGGAGTTGCTATTGCTTGTGATGATAATCGGCAATCGGCCAATAGACAGAGCAGCGCATTATATGAGTTCATCAATAGACTAGTATTGATATCGAGTTCGATAGTGGGATGCAATTCGCGTGATATTACCGTATTTTGCAGGTGCCTTTCGTCTTTTTCCGATACAAGTCCCTTTAGTCATTCTGTCCAAGTGAAATTTGCATAAAGTAGAAGCGACAAGGTAATTAGCCTTGCAAATCGTGTCCAAGGCCAACCTGCCCATGCGCAGCGTGAATAGCGGATATAGCGGAGGCCACGATGCTCAGCACGGATTCTGGATTGGATGGTGTGTCTCTGCAGAAGATCAAGCCGCCTTACCGTTTCGGTCAAACCACCACCATACTCACGAAAGAATGAAAGACCGCATCCCCCGCATAATCGACGAGCTGATGTAACCAAACAATCTGGCTCCTCAGGAAGTGGGCGTTTGTGGTATGCCTCAGGATAACAAAGCTTGGGTCATGCAATCGCACCTCGTGGGCGCCTTCGTTCAATGCAGACTTTCAATGATCTTCAAACATGACGCACACGGCGTCATCAACTGCTGCACTCTGTGAAACCTCGCTTCTGCGCTGATGGCGAGCTCCAACGTGGCTCGTCCCGGCATCGTATACGAGGTAGCACACTTGCATTCGCATTTCGCAGCGGCAGATATTCGGCTTTCCTAGTTTGTCGCTTCGTCTCACCACCGAATATCGTCAGACGCAGGGACGCCCCGGCATGGGTCCTGATTTCCCACGTGGGATAGCTATCCATCTAAACTAACTAACCTAAGCTGATTGAGTACTTGTAGGCGATGCGGGGTCGCGTTCGGCAATGATGCCTTGTTTTTTTTTTCGTGCCTTAAATGAATGAGTGAATGA
This sequence comes from Xylaria sp. 218_066, assembly GCA_019843955.1. NCBI lineage: Eukaryota > Fungi > Ascomycota > Sordariomycetes > Xylariales > Xylariaceae > Xylaria > Xylaria sp. 218_066. The sequence continues at coordinate 24,894 of JADKYC010000084.1, read as the reverse complement.
GTCGGTAGTTGATTTTAGCACGAGTTGCCTTGCCCTGACCTGACCGAGTCCGACAATCACCGAACCTCGGGCTACCCGGTAGTGAAACTGTACTAATTTCATAGATTAATAGATTAATACTACCGTCTTGATGGCCTCACAGCTGTTTCGAGCTCTTATTGGCCAGGCATCAATGTCCGCTCGGGCGGCTCGTGCAAAAAAGTCGGGCATGTCAAGCTTTTCCGATGATCCGAGACATCCGAACTTGCGTCTAGTAAACACTACACTTAGTATGTTACAATTGATCTACTTACCTCGCCTGTTGATCTGACCTTTTCTTCGAGGTCATGAGGCTTAATATGAGGCTCACTTATATAGCGGTGAGTGTCTAATGCCGGTTAATCCGGCTAACGAGCTCAGCTATACATAGTACGTAGCATTGGTTCTGGCGGAACCTCGCAATCTGCACCACAAGACGATGCCGGTACGAATTACCTAATAAGGAGCCCGGTCGTTGGAGGAGGATGGGGGGTTTAAGGCTTCTATCAAGGCTGCATCGGTCGATTTGCGATGCCATGCATGTATGTCAACGAGCCTGCATGAGCCATGAGGTGCTGTACGTGCTGTATGTACATAGCATGTGTCTCTTGCATCACTGCTGCATGTCTATTACTAAGTACGAGCCTACTGTACAACTACGTCTCAGCCTCGTGTCTAACGTGATGTCAATGGAACCCAACTGGCCCGAGCTAGCTAGAGAGACACGCATGCCAACGCTAGTGCTGACGGACGTGCGTTAAAGTCGTAGTGACAATATGGAAATGTTGAATCAAGATAGTGAAATGGACACAACCACGAGGTCTTCCGGACTCCGAACACCATGGCCCCAGTCATTGGATGGATGTACAGTAGCACAATGATATGACAGCCAAGGCAGCATGCATGATTGATGCACCAATGGGGCAATTATATTTCTTGAGAGGATGATGCCGTGATCGTCCAATATGTGACACGACTTATTGACTTGTTTATACTTGATGGGAGTAGACTGCTAGCGTGAACAAACTTACACTACAGTACATACAATAAGTCTGTCACAAGCTGGACCACTCGTACTCGCGTGCGTGGTAACCCCCACATGCCATTTGTCCTTTTTGCGGCTCGAAACCCGGGAAATATATATGCATAGTGTAAGTAGATCACGGGAAATAGGGGAAAACCACGTAGGTAGCACCGGTGTCCGTCACGTGCGCGGTCAGAACATCTTGGCCTACGACATTCTGGGTTATATTTCTACCTTATTAATGGTATCCTCTTGAACACAGGTTGCTTGCAAAAAGGAACCCGGTGAACGTTTTACGGTCCCAGCAGGAAATGTCAATCCACTTTTGTTCGTAAGAACCGACTGGTCGGGCTCCATGTACCTACTTCTGATCGTATTGCCACAGTATATACTGTACTGGAATGGCATAGCGCAATCAAATGAAAAGAAGCCAAAACCGTTGTAGAAATTTTCTAGAAGCTCTTTAGTTCGCGGGGCTCATATCGGTAAATTGGCATCTTCAGACCAATGGGTAGGCCTCAACGTTTCTGGGTCAGACTCGGTAAGGCGGCAAAATTTTTGGTCTGAGAGCTAATATTCTAGTTTTTTTTTTTCCTCTCGCGTTGGGAGATTGCTGTCAGATTTAGGCAGGGAAATTGATCAGTATCCACCGACTACATAAGTCCCTAACCGTCGGGATTCAGGGTCCATGACTTCATAGACATCCACTAAGTACAAACAACTAACTCAATTCATCTAGTCTACGTGTAAGATGTCTTGCGCCTGTTTTACATACGATATACGAAAGAGTCACAAATGCGGTGTGATGTACATATTGTACTGTACCTCCTTCGACTAGCAACAAGCCTTTTGGCGTTTGGGGAGATTATGGCCATGGAATGAGTAAGTTAGCGTGTGTCTAGCAAAACATACAGTACTTAGGGTTGATGGCAATCAGCCAGATATGTTGTTTTCATATGCACGAATTTTTTGTGCATCCATTTCTACTATGTAATTGCCTAATTGGGACACTTACATGACAGACTTCTGCAGAGCCGATAAGGCCATTCCACCCAACTTGAGCATTATAGGCTAGTACACCACCGACCTCGTTGAATCTAGATCATAATTTATGTCATGTGAGAATTATCCCATGAGTTATTATGCAGAAGATGATTGAACGAGGTTATTGTGCCAAACCCAGCCCTAACAGCCCACATCTGCAAGGAGATCGGACCCTACCTATCATATCTCAACACTTGGTGGTAGTTCCTCGAAAATGAACCGGCAGATATACGACGATGCATCCAAGCGCCCGGTTTTAATGTGTATATTAGTCTCAAGATGGGAGTTGTTGATGCCTAATGTGTGTCTGTGAGAGATAATTGAAAAGGCCACCTCACAATGACTCACGGACATATGTCGGTGAATCTTGCTAATTACAGTTATTTGACGCTTTCCCTACGATCTGCGACCTGTCTGCGACCAAAGAGCCAGAATGAGGGGCTTACAGTTGGACAACAGCCGATACAACCAACACGTGCTCACCTTCGTGGGTTTTTGCTCTCCCACCAACCCCGCCATGGACAGTAAGACAGCTTGGACATCAAGCTCGCATCTGGGCTATTTTGTATCTTTTAACCCATATTACTAGATGGGTGACTACATATGCCCCAACGGAACTGTATAGGTAATAGGTATTACTTGTCGATAGACGACTGACTGTCTTATTTGATCGGAGTCGCCAGTGGCCGAAAGACCAGCCCGTGTCTTAATAAGCCGCCATGTCATGACAAGAACGCCTATCTTCAAGTCTCAAAATTCGAGTCTAGGCCAGTAACGTTTCAGGCGTAAACAGCCCAATTAAACAAGAAGGACTTTAGGGGAAAGAAGTCCCTTACAGTCCCATTGCTCTAGCTTGCGAGAGACAACTAATGCACGTTTGATTTACTACGTAGTATATTCTTTTGAGACTTGCTGTAAAGCGTATGGCTAAATAACACATACCTAGAGGCTGTTTTGTGTGCTGCACGACCCCTGTTCACTTACCCGGGGAGGTAGGTCCCTTGCCAGCAAGCATTACCTCGACAAGCAGCTCACTCAATACTGTAAGGCTGGACTAGGTACAGGGAATGCTCAGCCACCTGATTCTCCTTGCATGGTCGTCAATGTCAGCCAATGCGCGATAGGTACTGCGTCGTGAGCAACAACTTCGATATCTCAGTACGTAACTTTTCTCTCGATGACGGCACACTGGAGAGCGCAAAAGAAATACGGTACCAAATTGCTGGGATGAAGATCGAAAAGATATTTCCGGTCTGCAGAGAGTAGATGTGCACGCTATGGGGAATAGCTAGCCCAGATCTGGTGTTGAATTGACGACTAATTAACCAGCAATACTGATCTTGTGCTGGCGCTGACGAAGCAAGGGTAACTTTTTTTTCCGCCCTCGTGCTCACCAGACCGCAGCTCGTAATGAGGCTCCACTAACCTTGCTCAACCCCCTGCCACCACTTGGTTTGTTTTTGTTACAATGAAGCACAACGATATTGACAGGATTGAATCGCCGACTGAACCTTTGGTGTGTGGAATGACCGAAGAAAAAGATAGTTTGAAATAAAGTTTCGCAATTTCATTTTCCTATTGCCTGTTCGCCTTGCATCGACTCAAATGCCACTGTACATATGCAGCAAGAAGCCCTATGGTATGAGCATAATCTACCCAGAGTTACGATGTGCTGTTGATTATGCATCAATTATCCCCCATTTCTCCACTACTGGCGAATAGTATGCGCAGCTATGGCAGACGCTGTACTATTTTGGGGGTGGTCGGTCCTGTCTAATTTCAGAAGCAATTTCGATTTTGTCCCTCTCTACTTGCGCGTTGTATAGTACATCTGGAGGTTCCCAGGCAGGCCGTCAGGTCCAGTGGGGTGGGGCCCTCGAGCTGACAGGGGGCGACGTACGCTATAGCAGTACATAACAACATGTGCTGAGCGACAGGGATGGGAATGACAGGGGCGGACAACCACCTGGCCAAGGTAGGCCAGGGGTATTATGCTCGTTTCAATTTGTTCCATGGGCAGGACATGGATGGTCGGACGTGATAAAACAACCCCCACCAGACTATGTCTCAACACCCTCCAGCCAACTGCAGGGTCAAGCCATGATCTACCTATGTTCGCGAGTTGCAAAGTATGTACGTACTTATGTAGGTATGTTTGTACATAGTAGCATCGCGTACCTTCGTACTCGTGTACCCACCTGCATGCATGTACGTAGGTACCTGGTATACTTCCACATCTTGGCTTCGTCACTCTGACTCTACCCCTGGTCGATCTATCACGACTTTATTTTTGCACCTCGTGGTGAATCTGGCTCGAGGTACCTCCCTGGTCAGTCCTGCATTCTCTACTGCCCAATTTCGCGCGAGGTAGTACATTGCGCCATTGTATCCTAGCTTTGGCGGTGTACTTTCAACAAACACGATCTTGTGCAAATTAGTGACACCCACCATGTATCGCTCTCATCCACTTCTAATTCACCAGCCTGAAGCAGAGGGAGACGATCATCATCCCCAGCTATACATAAAGCTGCCTCCTCCCCCTCCACCCAACTGAGCTTTCCTGGCCTGTTCACTTAAACATCAGACTTCAAGATAACCTCAAGCTTCAGTCCATACAAGACTTGACAACATCTATCTACTCAACTTCCATACACACCAACGTCACTACCTACTTCCACACATACCACGCGTCCAACCCGTGGTACTCTATATACACTTCGGTTTACATCGTTGTTGAACACTACTCAACAACGACTCCTATCCCGGCTCTACGCCAGAACCCCGAAACACCGTCAAACTGGCTTCCACACGAGAATTCGACATGTCCGCCCAGCGCCCGTCGCAACTCCCGCCTTGCCCGGGTCCGCCGCCCAGCCGGCCTCTTCCTCCCCTGCCCAAGAGTGGCTAAGGAGTCGAACTCGGCAATCTCTATATTGCCCCGGCGATTCAACTTAGTCAATGGTTTTTACTCCAACAAGGAACAGAGGCGATCTGCGCATTCCGCAGAAGGGAAACAAGGCCATACCTCATGATGAATCTCATTTGGTGCTGAAGTTCCAGGGTCTCGTCTACACATAGTCTTCACGCTCTCTTGAGCTCTCCTACCCGGCATGCGCATCGGAAACAGTATCTTCCCCGATTGCATGATTCTTGCTGCCACTCAGTCGCGGTCTCCAATAGCGACAAGCGCCAATGGAACCGAAGCGCAAACCATGACCGCTCCGGACCATTTGCAACACTCCCCCCCCACAACCAGCCGTATGATCTTCATCAGATCACCATGGCGCGGCGTCGCCCACTTCTCGACGATATGACAAGCTCGTTCTCCTCGAGCTGGCTCACAGAGGAACCTTCATTCTTTCACCCCCTTAGCGCACCTAGCGCATCTGTAATACATTACACGAATTATAATACCGGTCTTTTTACACCAAGTCGCATTGGAAGGATACATGTTTTTCACGGGATATATGACGGTCAAAGGTGTCATGAGGGTCTTTTTTTCACAACTTCTTTGTACACCTAGAAATAGCACGGACAGGGCATCATCTGCGAGGATAGGCCGCGAGCGCGAGGATACCCATCGGAGAGGATTACCAGGACGGTAGGAAGGCTAAAGGCAAGGATTGCCTGGGTCGGTGGAATGTTTCGCATGAGGAATTTATGAATTGAATACGACCACTTGAATTCGGTCATTTTCTACAAATCACGTCTTGCTCCAATTCTCGCTATGCTTGGTGAATCAAGGTAATTGATGTGAATACTATTTTGTCTTAGAATCTGTGCCTTGCGCCAATTAGCGCAAGACGCAATGAGTAGGTAATTGAGACAAGCTGTCTTGTGAAATGAATTGTTGACCCTTTGCCTTCGAGTAAATAAAGGGTGTTGTCTCGGAACTACCGTCTGCCCAGTAATGACTAAGACACCTTGTCCGCCTCCTCATCTCAGGATCTCGTAACAGCTATTTAGAAACGAAGATTAATCCAAACTTTTCGTGCAGCGCTTGTTTTCATATGCAATCTCCAATATTAAAGGGACTGCACTTAAGTTTCGTAACAAGCCACATACCGACTGTTCACGTTACATGGGCAAACAATTTCACCACGAAGACTGCATTATGCCGTGCAGGAGCAAGATTAGGTCAACCATGTAATTCCAACCTGCTGTTTTGGACCATTCCATCCTGCGCCCCCTTTTACCACGAAACAACTCGGCCACGTAGGTATTTGTCCTTTTGGTCTAAATTGTTCAAGGCAGCGATTGATCATGCGGTGAGTTAGATTGTCCCGTAGCTCGACAATTAGTGAAATTAGGGACATTCCTCAGATCTCACCGCGCTATCTTTCTTGCTTGCTTGGCGCTAAGTAGCCTCCTTACTTATGAACATGGGCCATAGTGAACTTCCACCCCATCACGTGTGCGGATCTGTGTCATCGCCATCGTCATTTAATGGGGAATCCTGTTTCACAATTCAGAAAAGTAAAGTACATAATTTTTTTTTTCCCCTTCTCGCTTTCTTTTCCGTTTCGGCAATTACCGCAAGTTAGTTTTGTCCGCAATCGGTTATCCTGTTTACCAAAAACGGCCAAAAGTAACGAAAATTGCATACTTTCATAAATGGGCAAAATTGTGCGACGCTAGCTAGCTTAGACAGAAACGCAGTGAGATTAGTTACCCTATTATGTACGCTGTACCGTGAGGAGGAGGCGCCTGATACTCGTGATCTTCCCACGTCGTGCGGTCGTGGCATGATGGGTCGGTCCTCTCCTCTCTCCCTTACCTCATGTACGTAAGCAGGCCAGACGTTACGGCTGATTCATTATTTGAGAGGAAGGGGCTCACAATTGCGATGCGCGCAATCCGGGTATCTATCTACCTTATCTTTCAGTTCACGGGTGACCGGGTATCCATTTTGTTGGGTGCCGAGGCTACACTATAGCTTAAAGTTTTTATTTTATTTTAATTCTCGCAGCATATTGCATTGCATTAAATAGCGGGCGTCTATGGCGGCTAACTAACCTTATCCCGACAAGAAGAAAAAAAGTCGGCATAATAAAGAAAGGGAACAAACCCTCCGCACACAGATTTGTTGCCAAGATTTTTAACTTGAAGGGTCTGGGGGATCGGGAAAGCGCTTGCCATTTCCTGATCGGGGCATTCGGCAGTCAGTCAACCCAAAAAAAAACGCCGGTAGGTTGTGCGTTAGGGGGGATGTGGTGGCATGGGCACATATTTCACACGAGGTATGTAGGTAGGTACCGTATGTACGTTGCATGTAGGTACAGAGTATAGCAGTATGTATGTAGGTTATCAACTTGCTGCGCAGCCAAGCGATGGAGGGTGACATTCGGATTGTCGATCCAAAGCGAGATTCCGCTATGCACCGGCTTGTACGGATGTTTCAACTTCTATGGTGTTGGAATTGAAGGCCTGAAGGCTCTATCTACAAAATAAAATCAAGGCGACAGCAGAGCAGAGCATGGCGCAGCGGCTTCGGGATGGACGGGCGCGGGGGTCGGAGCGTCATATTTCGACGATCACCGACGATAGACATTGTCCAAGACAATGTTACTTGGAATACCCCTCGAGCTATCCCTCCCTTGCTGTGAACTTGGCAGCCGCTCGTTGCGTACTGAGGTACCCTAGCAGGACAGCTGAAGGCGATGGATCATGACGGCTTAGAGACATGGGTCGCGTGATGACAACGACAGGTGATCCGATCCTTCGGGACCCGTGAGTGCGGAATAGGGCTGGGAAGGAATGGTGATGGCAGAAAAGAGGCGCTGTGATGATGTCTGCGTTGTGCGAGGTAGGGACTAGGATTGTTCTACCATGCTATTCATTGTAAGTCAGTATAGCTGGGCGCTAAAGGCCCAAAAGTTATGATATTGCCAGGGACACTGTTAGGCAATCATAAAAGTTCCAAACAGTTCTTGGTATTAAATGTCGAATTTTACTAGGGTCACAACAATTCTCTGTGCAGGAATGTTTTCAATACTTGTGGATTGGAGAATGAAGCCTATGTCATCTAATTGGCTTGGACCACATTCATCAAATTATGCAACCCCAAGAAGAACAAATATCATTCGTTGCGGATCCGAGAAAGTATTCTTCTGTACACCACCACCTTCAACGGGTTTCAAACCTCATTTCGGAAATTTTCTAGAACAACCACTTAGTCTCGAAGCGAGATAGGTACACGTGTATAATCACCATTCTGCAAGGCCGGGTAGAAATTTGCCACCTCCTGGATCGTCAGGGGGAGGCGAACAGTTAAAATATTTAGCACCCTTGGAATTACCCGGAAATGAGCTATCGTGGACGGACCCAGCTGTCAAAATCAATTCGGTAGATGCACAGTAGATATGTGGCCGCGAACAACCTATCATAGCGAAACAAAACACACTACTATACAATGGGTGTATACGCAATAACATATTTATGTAGTAAATCATTAAGATGCGACCTGAGCCTTTCCGAGAGATATTCGCCATGTATATAAGTTGGTATGTAGTGTAGGTAGGTATTTACTGTAGGTATCTTGAGTACCACCCTTAATAGGTACTTAGTGTACAGTATTCCGGACTTAGCGATCAGTGGGGTTGCAGGGTCCTGTCCTTGACGTCAATGATGAACTGCTTATCACCACGTGGTTGCAGTCCTGAAACGACGCGATAACCAGACTCGGGACGGATTTTCGATGTGAAGCTATAATTGTGCACTATTCGACAACAAACCAGTTCCACGAACCATCCTCTCACGAATCAAAGTAAGCATCCTTATCAAACAGTAGTCCACGTATGTACAGTACACTACAGCTATCCATGTCCCGGACAGACCCTGAACAGACCCCGGACTTCGGTTATCCCCGGCTATGAACTAGTAAAGTGTTTCTTGGATTCAATCGCCACAGCCCTATGATTGATCGATTGTGTGTTTGCCCAGCCAATAATCCAAGCACTTGGGCGAAATCGACTGCTGGGCTAGGTAGCCTATCACAGCACAGCAGCCCGCCTTAATCCTTGATCCTTAATCCTTAATCCAGAAGGGCTGAGGATTTCTATCCTGCCGTCTCAAGACTCACATTACTGGACCGGCTTGTATTCCGTCTCCAATCCCGCTCCCCGGAAAAGCAATGTCTTTGCAGCTCCATGTTTGGGGACCGGCGTTCGGACTTGAGTCCATTGATGCCGAATGTGTGGCCGCCATTGCGGCTTTCCGTCACATATTCCCCGGTGACGATTGGTCCCTGATCACAAGTGACGACACATCCCTCAGCCCAGACCGTAAGCATTGTAGATCGTTCATCCGGATTCTTCCTTCCGCTGATCACCGCCACAGATACCTTGCCAGCCTTGTTTCACGATGGCACATGGACGTCTGGGTACATGAACATAATATCATATGTGATACACCAAATCACATCATACACAAGTCAACTTGCAGACAATGATCTCACGCCGCAAAAGACGGCAGATCTCTTGGCATATTCTTCATTCCTCGCCACACGTGGATCCGGCTTGGTAGCATTGTCACTATACGCGTCACCGAACGCTTGGGTGGAGCTCACGAGGCCGGCCTATTCAGACCTCTTGCCGTTTCCCCTAACATGGACCATCCCCACAGCTATACGTGCCGCCGCTGTTGAGAAAGCCGAGAGCCTCGGTATGGGCTACCTAGCCGCCGAGGCTGAAGCCGATGAGGCCGCTACTGGGAGCGGGGCTGAGACTACTTCGACGGGTTTCATGCGCTTGCGCGAACGGCTCGGCCCCCGGAGAACTATGCAGCCAGAGCAGACAGCCGCAATCCGATTTACACAACTTGCAAATGACTTTTTCACGACACTTAACGACCTGCGGGGTTCGGGGAAGTATATGCTCAGGACCCCGAACCCCTCTTCCCTCGACTTCTTAGCCTACGGATACCTGGCGTTGATGAAGGTACAAACGCCGTATCCGATACTAGCTACCTGTCTTACAGCGAACCGTCGTTCAGTAGAGTTTCTTCAGATGATGGAAGCAGAGTCCCACAGTTACGTCCTGCCTCGGCAAGAGCCTAAGCCAAGGGGCTTACCTACAACAATAGGTATATTCGCCGACGGCGCAATTGAAAATATCGCCGGTGCAGGGGAGAGTTGGAAGAGATGGCGACGCGGAGGTATCCGGTCTGACGTAGAAGAAGAAAAAGGTCAAGATGCGATAGGAATTCTACTCGCTGTCGGGGGAGCCGTTGCGGGTCTAGCAGCGGTCGGCGCCGCAGTGATATTCCGAGGACTCCCTCCATTCGGTGCAGAGACGCACCGTTTCGAGGCCCCAAGGGAACAAAAGGGCTTGTATCGATTTGGCGAGATCGGAGCAATGTTTGATGGTCTGCCGATATTCGAGGAGTCCCCGACCGCTTCGCCACCCGTTGGAAATATGATCTAGAACGCAGTGTTAGCGTTATCCCTACACTGATTCGGGTACCATATGTTCACAGTTCTTGGATGTGTCCAACTTATGCCGCTCGCAAACCCATTTGTATAAAACTGTGTATACGATATAATGTATTGTAATGTGAAAATGAATCGCCACGAAAATACACGCATGGGTATAAGTATAACAATAAGATACCACAAATACATACATATACCCATATAATTCATTGTAATAGGTTGTGGGTTTCCATGGTCCCGTCTGCTGCTTAATCCTAACTGTGTCAAGAGTCTTGCTACCTCTGTCAGGAATACTTGGTTTTATTCAAAAATAACCTAAGTGTATCCAACAAGCTTCACGTCACGCTTAAGTCTACGATTAGGAGAACGTTTCTTTCATCAGGGCTTGAATGAGGGCGAGTCTATCCCGATAGCCGTAATGCTAGCGGATGCTAGTTCAAATCGCGCAATGAAGGGCCGAGCAAGATGTCCTTTGAGTGCCAGACACATATAGGGGGTTCTGTAGTCCATTGACCCTGGGTACGGCACGTAACTGGCGCGAGACTACCTATCAACGTCGACAGAATCACCCCGAGGCCCAATTTAGTTTACGCGTATCTATTACAAGCTTTACCCCGTGGGTATAGAAACTTTGTCAAGAATTTAGCATTCCTTCCGACAAACCGAAAAACGCAACGGTCAAGGGCCCGGGGCCGGCGGAACGATACACTCGAAACAACACAGCGAAGTCTATGACGCTACTGAGGTCCGTGACTCATAGCTGTGATGTTTGACCTTAGTAGTGTCAAGCTTGCAACAAGGACTTTGAGGCTTCAAGGGAGCTGCAAAGTCTGGTCCTCCCTTTCAGCTAGGCGGCGACTTACATGTTAATTATGACTCTCCCTCGATAGTGAGCTGACTAATAAGCTACGGCAACGGGCCGTCAAGAAACCATGTTTACCTCTCCGGTCACAGGGGGTTTGATGAACAGATCGAATATGCCTCCACTTAAAATCAGATGTGCTCGAAGTGTTTGGTGCCGTGATACTACCAGTCACATATGCACCGTTCAATCACTTTGTTACTTTTTCGTGGAATCGAGCACACCAGCTTCGTTGGCGTGCTATCACATTTGTATTATTGTATGCAGACAATAGACATGTAAGGGCCTCAGTTAATCTGCCCTTCGCTCAAACAACTAGGAGATTAGTTGTTGGCACCATTAAGGGCCGAACAAAGATGGTGCTTTGGCTTGCAAGGGGTGTAGAGAAATCTCGACGTTAGAATTACATGCTTCCTCATGGGCTAGTACGGTATGAATGTCCCTGGGCTAGTTCGTGCTAGCCCAGTCTATCTTTGTTACAGCTACACGAACTCAGGGCAGTATTTTGCAATAGAGGGCAATGAATAGCTGGGCCTGCTATGATTCTAAATAGCTCGCAGTGGGTGGCAGCCAGTTATTGAGTGACCTTTCACAACAGAAAAGGGAGAATATGCATTTTATGGACTAAAGGTGAATAGTAAGAACCTTGTATTTGGGTTTCAAGAAGGGATGATACTGAAGGGTTTCAATCTCAGGTTTGCCATATGCAAGGGAATGGGATAAGCATAGTAGCAAACTTTTAAGTTAGCTGATACTTAAGATCTTGATAATTCCTATTCTGCCGGTCACTCATTCTTAGTCCAACTCCATCGAAACCGTGAGGAATTGCTCGAGATCATGGATCACTTTTACCGAGAGCTACCCGAAGTCCTAGAACTCGTCAAAACTCCGGACTTCGATGTCGTCAGAGATGGATATGGTATTGTCGAGCTCGAGTCAGTCGACCCTATTATACAACCGAGTTTATACGGGCAGTTCTCACTCATCTGCCGAGTCAAGGACTCATCATCAGGGTGGGTATACGCACCAAGGTTTGGTGCTCAACTCAGGTACGCAATCCCGAGTCCTTTGCTTGTTCTCTCGGTATCCCGTCCCCCGGGGCTAGGCTTTCCACGGTAATTATTGACTCTGTGGTTGGACAGAGCTCAAGCCTATATCACGGAAGCTCCCTTGCGAAGCGCAACCTATGGAAACAATTACAGGAACCCGTTGAGTGAAGACGAGAAAGCCAAAGCGACGGCGGTGCTCTGCAGCGTGGCGTATAAACCAACTGACTCCGAGTGCGTCAGAGCTGGTATAGTAAGCTTTCTCGCATACTATTTGATCAAAAACTGACGCGAAGTGTGATATCGCAGTACGTGGAACTCGAATTTATCTTCGCGTGGACCCGTAGGGTGTTCATATATATAGAGTTTGAATGGGTTGCAGGGCCTTGGACGTTGCAGCTTGATTCTCGAGCCAACTATCAGACTCACCCGATTGGGCCCGACGAGCATAAACCATTCTTCGCCAGTAAGAACGTGCAATATTTCGTTAAACTATGTGTTCAGTTCCTCGGTGATCGCTCTACTAATTGTACTATACATAGACCCGCAAGTACATCAGATGATCGTGGAAGAACTAGATCCGTATTGGTTGTCGACTGCACCTTGGCTCGACTTCAACTGAAAGAGGGGCCTAGAATGCGTTTTGGCTATGAGGTGGGTTAGTTCCTGCCGTCAACTGGGAAGCAATAGTACATAAACAATATATATGAACTGCACTGTAGAGTTCTTGCGTAGTCATTATTGTCTAGTGAGGAGAAACTGATCTGGATGGTTAGTACATTATCCACGCATGTCTGCTTGAGATCGAAACATAGGAATCATTAGATGATCCCTCTAAGCTAGCATCATGCCCATTCTATATAGTATTGCTGCAAGAACCAAGATGGTAAGTCGCGTGACGTTGTTTGAGACTCAACCAAGGATTCGGGGACGACCTCGGACGTCCACTGATGATTTCAAACCTTCATCCCCGGCTCTAACACCCTCGCGCGCCTACTGACTAACGGGCTTTCGGGTCCTAGATTTGTAATGTCATGCGCATCTAGACAGGCCTGTCGACTTAGGAGGACGGCCTGACGAGCTCTCTCGCGCATCTCTGCCTCGAAATCTTCCAGCGCCTGTATTTGTGTTTTCAGGCCATCGTGCCATAAAGCGAGCTGCCCCTTTAACTTATTTACATCCAAGAATCCGTGATTTGCGGCTTCTCCGCGATCTATACGGAGTCAACCATTAGCCCAATGTAACCGGTTTCTTCGCACTCATACCTAGACAATCGAACGTACACATAGTCATAGGATGCGCAGCATCACCAAGCAAAGTGACCAAGCCGTTGCCTTCCCACTTTAGCGTCGGCCAGTCGGCCAGCTTGATCTCGCGCACGGGGGTACCGTCAGGCACGCTATCGACGAGATGCTGCAGGACCTCATGAAACCCAGAGCCGCGCCGCGTCATTTCCTTCATCTTGGCCAATCTCTCGGGATCTGTAGGGGGGGTTTCGTCTTGGGGCCCCTTGAAGAGCCAGCTGAGGTTAATCTGCGCCTCGTAGTACGGCTCCGCCGATCCGACGCTACCGTTCGCCTCGGGTGTCGAGAGCACCGAGAACCACATGAAACACCCCGTCTCGGAGTGCGAGCCCTGGAATAAGAGCGGGTCGATGGACCGTAGAGGTTTCATCTCGGCTTCGGACAATATAGGGGTTACACCCATGAAGCGCACCGGGAGCGGTTGCAGTGCCCCGGCTTCGCCTAGGAGGAGGGACCGTGTCGTGCTGTTGCTCCCGTCGGCGGCGATAAGCATGGCGCCGTGCGCTTTGGTGCCGTCTGTGAATGTGGCGGTGACCCCGTCTCCGTCGGCGCTGGGCGCAAAGGAGGAGAGCGATTTACCCCAGTGGATGTCAAGGCCCTGCGTGAGCAGTTTGCGAAATTTCGAGCGGTTCACCCGCTTGCGTGGGCTTGGAGGGATGATGTATCGGGGTTTCAATGTTTGAAGGTCTAGGAAAAGGAAGCGGCCGGTGTCTATTAACTATGTTGAACTTGCGTTAGGTACCCCTTGGCTGTCTAGGTTTGGATTCAGACCAGACCTTTTCGTCCCTGTTCGGGGTCGACTTGCACATCGTCGATCTTGGCAAATAACTCCCTTTGTAGACAGCTCTCGAGAGCTTCTAGGGCCCAGTGGATCGTGATGCCCCATCCCGCTGATCTATGATCAAGATTCTCGTCGCGTTCGTAGATTTGGAAGGGGATACCTTCCTTTTTTAGACCTTGAGCAAGTGCCAATCCGACAATGCCGGCACCTATGATAATGATTGGTTGTGGGCCACTGTAATTCTCCATTGTATACTCGGAAAATTGCAAAACATTCCTTGCTGTTTGGTGGTGTTATACGAACGGTTTCGTACGCATGTTCTGGAAAGATTTTCGACGTTTACTCGTAGTAATATTAGACGATATTATAGTTGATAAGCTGACAAGGCCTGTCGTAAGAATCTGGAGGAATGCTTTGATATTGCAGATTTCAAACTCATGTATAATTTGCTATAATTTTATTCGATATGCTGATGGGGGGAAGACGTTGTATTACATCGCCAGCTTATACCCGGCGCATTGGCATAAGCCAAACGAACCACAAAGACCATGATGACGGTCTTATCTCGACTCCATTAAACCTTGGTTCCCGGGGCATATGTCGTGGGGGGACGACCCGGTCTCGTGGTACATTCTCTTCTAAGTCTTAAAATGGGGCTGTAAGATTTCCTACCATCGTTGGATAATACATATTACCGAGAGCCTTCATCATAGGTAACAAGGAATCCTTTGTTCGAGCGACAACGTTATTTCGAAATTTATACCTATGGATGACCAGAGTGAAAACGTACTGAAAAGCAGCGCCAAAAAGCTCTCTGCGTCATGCTCGCCTCAGATAGTTGTGCAGGGAGTCGTCGACGACAGGGCACTTTACCGTAAAATTGACGCCCGTATCATTCCCCTCATGTTCGCAAGCTATTTCCTGCAGTTCCTAGACAAGGTCGTCATCAACTATGCCAACATAATGGGCCTGCAAGAGGATTTGGGTCTCCACGGGCAGCAGTTTAGCTGGCTGGCGACGGCCTTCTTCATTGCATACAGTGTCGCTGAATTTCCACAAGGATGGCTGCTTCAAAAATTTCCGCCTGCAACAGTTTTAGGGGTAAATGTCTTGCTATGGGGTGTACTAGTAGCTTCAACGGCCGCGTGCCAGAACTTCGCCGCTCTAGTGGCCGTACGGACCTTGCTTGGTGCCTTTGAGGCCGTTATCACCCCTGCATTGATATTAATCACCAGCCAGTGGTATGACCGACGTGAAAGCACGCCGCGATATGGGATTTGGTATTGCGGATTGGGCGCGGGTCAAATCATCGGTGGACTTGTCTCTTTTGCGGCACAACATGGGTCCAGGACAGCATCATTTTCCGGCTGGCGCATCATGTTCGTTGCTGTGGGACTCTTCAACCTCATCGTAGCCGCGCTAATTATTCTCTTCCTGCCGAACGGACCCCAAGCTGCTACATGGTTAAGCGAGGCGGAGAAGGCGCGCATTCGTGAAAAGCTTGCGCTTGACCAAGCCGGTACCGGGATGAAGGTGTTCCGAAAGGCAGCGCTGAGGGAAGTCCTATTCGATATCCAAGTATGGATTCTTTTCGTCCTGACGATTCTCATCGTTATACCTTCGGGTGTCATTACGACCTTCAGCGCAACACTGATCAGAGGTTTTGGATATGACTCGAAGAGTGCTGCCCTCCTCAATATTCCTTCCGGCGCCGTGTCTATCATTGCGACGCTAAGTTGTACATACGCGATCCTGATCGATTTCCCGCGATGGCTTGGAATCGTGGTTCTGATGGTGCCGACGTTCATTGGCGCGGGTTTGATGTCGTTTTATAAGGGTAGCCGGGGCGGCGTTCTTGCAGGAATCTACCTCATTAATTTCGTTGTAGCGCCGCTAGCGCTCGTCTACGCTCTTGCAGGCGTCAACACTCAGGGATATACAAAAAAGGTGACGGTGAATGCGATTGTGGCAGTCGGCTTCGGGATTGCGAACATTATCGGGCCTCAGACATTCTTGAGCTGGGAGGCACCAGGATACATCAGCGCCAAAATCACCATATTTGCGGTAAACGGGGCCGTTATTGCAGTCGCGACTATGCTGCGACTATTGTATGGATGGCGGAATAGACAGAGGATCGAGAAGAGACAGGCTGAGCTAGATGCTCTGAGCCGCGGGCTCATAGATATCCGGGCATTCGAGAAGCTAGAAGGACAAGAGACAGATATTGGGAATAAAGCTTTTGTGTATGTTTATTAGTACATGAATGTCAACAGTTACGTGTAACGAGGACATAGCATCACTCAACATCTTGGTCTTGTGATAGGTTTTGATATGATTGGAAGTTTCTATTGTTTTTGGGTATAGCTGATGCATGAGACTTGTGCTCTGAGATAGAATTGGTCGACGTGCTCTATATTTGTCGAACCAACTTTCCAACCATTTCTGGCCGCTCAACTTCCCATTCATCCCTCAGGATGGCAAACGTCAAGTCGCTAAGTAGCAAGCTTTGACCAAGACTCCAAACTAATGTGATAGCATAGAAGAAATTGGCATTTCCACTACCGGCATAAATCCAGAGATAATAGAAAGCAGGCCCTAGAAACGCGGAGTAGAGAATTGTCGATGCTGCAAAAAAGGTATAACGCATCAGGGGAAATACGTGCCGGAATAGAGGCACTACGGCTAAGGACAAGCTGATGTCCGCAATACTTGGGTAAGGTTTGAAGATGCTGAAAATGCCGAGTATGATCGTAATTACAGCGAGGGGTTGCGAACGGATGCGGATCGACAGCCCGCCAACATATGATGAGAGATGTAACCAGAATACGCCTACGAAAAAGGACCTGAAACTGTCGAACATCTCAATGAAGAAGTACCACCAGAGCCCTACATTCGGAGTTAGGTCTGTAATCGTGAGCTGGATGCCGTAGGTCGAAGGGATGAACTCCCACGATCCAGTAAGGAGGTACGATGCAGCAAATAGCGCCGAGAGAGGTGCCGTGACGGCGAGAACTGTAGTTCCTGTGAACTGTAGGAGCGACGGGATTTTATTTGCCGGATGCTGCCGATCATAGGCGAGCAGAATCAGGGGCGGGAGTAGAAGAATGGGATACATGGAGAGATATGCGGCGAAGGAGAGGGCCAGCATCGCAGTCAGGGGATTTCCTGAGACGGCCTTGGCGACGGCATGAAGAATAGCGCAGGTCGTAAAGACATTGGTCGGCCGACCCAGACAAGTGGCGATAGTGAAGGGGTTGAAGAGAAAGCTGCGGCATGTCAACAAGCGTATCTATAGACTGGGTAGAAGGGCGCATGAGCGTTTACATTGCAGCGACCACATAACCGCTCCATTTCCTGTCTTTGCGCGCCGACGTAAACAGCCTCGATGTCGCGGCCTCGCCCGACTCAGCGATCCTGTAGAGAGCCTCGGCGCTTGCTACGTCGACGAGGACATACAGAAGATAGGTGAAGAAGGGATATGTCGAGGGGTCGGGGAGGAGGGAAAAGAGCGGCAGAAGCAGCGGTGCCTGGTGGTAGACGCCTCCATCGTACGGCGAGACGTTGTGGTTGTATAGAAATAGCCCCTCTTGCACTGATTACGAGCCCAGTTAGCATTGGGTTTCCGCATGTACAGCACATGGTGTACGGAGGGCCGTCTTACATCGTTTGAAGCTTGTGACGGGGGTGGACACCTCAACACGGCTGGTCAGGAGGTCTGGAAGGGTGGGAAAGAAGGTGAAGAGTGCGAGTCGGAGGACGGCAGCGGCACCGTAGAGGCCAGCTGTGTCCTGGAAACCCATTTTACCGTCGCTCATGTCGCGCGTCCATGGTAGAAGATGGAGGTTTTGTTCGTTCGTCAGATTGGATGTATAGCTTCGTGTATTGTCGTATAGTTATAGCGTACCCTGGAGATGAATGCCTCAGGTACCGTAGGTACAAGTACGTACCTAACCATCGGGAGGGACACCGCTGCCGACTGCCGACTTTACCAATCCAACAACCTGTCATGTTCATTCTTATCGATAAATAAGATACCCTGAAATGTCATCCAAGCTAAGCTTGATTGGGTAAGGTGCGCCATTATATGTTTTCTGCCAACCCGCCACTTTTCTTTTCATATTTGGGTCTTGGCACATCTTGGCATTATCTTTACGTAAGCTGGTAGGCTATAAGAGTATATTAGCAAAAAAGCGCTAATTAACTGCTAACTATTACTACTAAATATTAAATCTGTTTATTACTTATAATTATATTAATTAGTTATATAGTAGAGCTTATTAAGTAAAGCTTATAAAGCGTATAGCTAGATTAATAGCTATATATTATATTAGCTATTTATTTAATTAAGAACTTTATTTATTATTTTTTTTTTTTTTTTTCTATTAATATAGCATTTTTTATTAAAGCTTTATTTTTATATATATGTTAAATATAACAATAATAAATATTTATAAAATTTTAAATTAAAAGTAATAATAATATTTAAATATATATATATAAATAATATTAATAGCATATAACTATTTTTTTATAAGCAAATATTTATAGCTAGTATATATTTTTATTATTTTTATATTTTATTTAATAAACTTATTTATAAATAGTTTAAATAAATATATTAAATACTTATTTTAGCTTATTTATTATAATATTTAATATTTATATTTATAATATTATATTTATTAAAAATATATTTAATATCGGTATTTTTTTAAGTTATAAGCTAAGCTTTATTTATATATACGCTTAATATTATATATACCTGCTTAAAAAAGTATAAATATATTGTTATATTAAAAATATTATATAATAAACATAGTTAAATTTGTTATAATATTAAAATATTTATATATATATTTAATAATAAAATTAACGTTTAATAACTTTTATAGTAATACTTAATAATATTAAAAATATAAAATATTTATTAATATTTATAAAATAAATAAAAAAAATATAATTATAATATTTAATAAATATAATAATTATAAAATATTAATTATATTTTTAAATATAAATTTAAGCTTAGTTTATTAACTTTATAAATTATATACTTTTTAAAAAAGTATATATATTATTTAGCTAAAATATAAAAATTTTAAAAAGCTATAATATATATTAATAAAAAAAAACATTTTTATTAATATTAAATTTTAAAGCTACTTAATTTAATTTATTTTTTTATTAGTATATAAAATAATTTAGTTTAAAATAATACGTTTTAACTAAAAAAATTATAAGTTAAAACTTTATAGTTTATTTTATATTTAGTTTTTAACATTTATAACTTTTTTTTATTTTATATAATTTTAAACTAATAAATAAGCTTACTTTTATAATTAACTATTTAATATTATTTTTTTACTTTATAACTACTACTTATATATTTATTTTATATAATTTATTTTATTTATTACTATAAATTAATAATATTTAATTTAATATATTTAAAAAATTATATATAATATTTAAAATTTAAAATTTTTTTTTATTTTTATATTAATAAAATATATTTTTAGTTATAACTATAAATTTATATTTAACTATTAACTTTTAAATATAAATAATTAATTTTTTTTTTTAAGTTAATAATATATTTTTAGGTATAAGTTTATTTATATTAGTTAAAAAAGTATATAATAAAAATACTAAAAAAAAATAAATAATAACCTTTGTTATTTATGTTAGTTATATTATAACTTTTAATAATATTATTTATACTAAAATAACTTTTAACTATTTTTATATTAAAATTATAACTATTAATAGTTTTAATAATATTTAAACTATATTTATTAATGTTATATATTATTTAACTATTAAACAAAATAAGTTTAAATAGTTTTATTTTGTTTTTTTTTTTTATTTTTATTATAGTTTTTTTAATAATATATTAAATTATAAATATATTATAAAAATAACTAAAATGTAGATTAAAGCTATTAAATAATATTATAATAATAGCTTTTGCTATATTATTAAAAACAAGCTTAAATAGTTTTTTAGCGCTTTTTTTTTATATTTTAATTATAGTTTTTTTAATAATACGTTAAATAATTATAATTTAGCATAAATAACTAAAATATAAATTAAAGCTATTAAATAATATTATAATAATAGCTATTATTTATTTTAATAATATAATTAGTTAAACTATTATAAAAAATAAAGTTTAAATAAAATTTAAACTTATTTTATTTTATATTTTTTTTTTTATTTTTAAGTACTAAACTTTTATAGTTAAATTTACTTTTTTTTTTTTTTTTTTTTTAGTATAATTATATTATTAAATATAGCTACTTTATTACTTTTATATTTAGTTATAATTAATATATTTATTATTATTTATATTTAATAGTATATTTTATAGCATTTAAAAATTTAGTTTAAAAAAAGCTATACTATTATAAAAAAATATAGTAACTATTATATATTTTATATAATATTAATTTATTTCGGAATTATTTTATAACGTTTGCTAATTAGTTATAAAAGCTTATATTATTAAAAAAATATAGCTATAATTAAACGTTATATTTTATATTTAAAAATTTATACTTTATAATTTATATTTAAAGTTAATTTTATAATATATAAAAATTTAAATTAAAAATTATATTTATTTATATAAAAATATAATATTAAAAAAATAAAAATAACTTTTAATAAAAAAAAACTTAGCTTTAAAATAAAAAAAAAACTTTTTTTTTATATTATAAAAAAACTTTTAGTTCTTTTTATTAATATAAACTATTTTTATAATAATAATAAATATTTAAAATAAATAGTTAAAAAATAAAGTAGCAAAATTTATATTAGCTATAAGATTTTTATATATACGTTTTAAATAAAAAAATAGTAAATATTAATAATAGTTTATTTATTATTATAAGTAATAAATATTTAATTATAATATAGCTAAAATTTAAAATATATATAAAAGTATTAATAGTTTATTTGTTTATTATAGCTTAAAATTTTAGCTTTTTAACTTTATTGTACCTTTTTATATAACTAACTTTTTTTTTTTTTTTTTTTATTTATTTTTTTAAATTTTTAGCTACTAATTTAATATTATACTATTAAACACTTATAATATATAACTACTTTAAATATAATAATTATTTAACGTATATTTTAATATATTATATTGCTAAAAAAATTTATATTTAAAATTATTTAATATTTAATATTTATTATTTATTTATTTAAAATATTAATATTAATATTAAATTTAATATATAGCTATAATAGTTAAGCTAATTATTTTTAAAATAGCTTTACTTATTATTTAATAGTAGAATTTTTTTAAAGCTTTAATAAATAATATTATAACTTGCTATATTAGCTAGCAACTATACTATAAATATATCTATTTATTTATATTTTTTTTTATTTATTAGCAATTTAAGTTTTAACTATTTTTTATTTTTAGCTTATAATATTTATTACTAAATTAATACGATGTTTGTTTTATTTATATTTTAAAAGTAGCTTATTAAACTTTTAAATTTACTTTTTTTAGTTATTATTTAAAAAATTAAAAAAAAAAATAAAACTTTATATAATAATAATATAAAACAATTTTATATATAGCAGCTTAATATAAATAGCTAACTTAAAAATAAAATTAAGCTTTAGCTTAATAATTTAAAAACCTTAAAATAACGCTATTAATATTTTAATTGCTTTTTTAATATACTATAGCTTTTAAATTAAATATTTAATAAGTAATTTTTAACTTTTATTTTTTTTTTATTTTATAATATATTTTAACTTTATTAAAATTAAATAACTAATTTTTTAGCTTAAAATAACGCTGCTTATAAGTTTTATAATTTTAAAAAAAATTTTATAAAGTAAATTTTTTTATATTAAATTTAAAATAAAAAATGTTTATTTTTTAATAATAATTATAATATTTATATAAACTTATTATAAAATAAAAAAGTTTAATAATTTAAAATTAATAATAAAGTTAATATTTAAGTTTTTTTTATTTTTTTTTTAATATATATTAAGTTATAAAATACTTTTAATTAAAAAGTTTTACTTTTATAACTTTTGCTAGCTTTTAGAACTTTTATTTATTTTTAGTATATATAATTATTATTAACTCTAGTTTTATATAAAGTATTAAAAATAAAAAAAACTTTTATATAATACTAAAAGTTTATAAAAAATATTAAATATAGTTTAAAACTTTTAAAAAACGTAAAATATAAGTTATTATTACGTATAAAAAAGCTAGTAATAAAGCTAATAATATAAACAAGTTTTAAATTTTATTAAAGCTTAAAATTAATAATACTAATAATAATAAAAACAATAAAATTTTTAAACCTATAGTTTAATAAAAATATATTTTGCTATTATAAATTTTTTATTATTAAAAAAACTAAGTTTTTAATTTATAATTGTAGTTATAAAAATTAAAATGTTTAAAATTATAAAAAAATTATAAATATAATAAAAGTAATACTATAAAAACAATTCTATTTATTTTAAAATATTAATAAAAAATTATATGTTTATAGTTATATATTATTATTATAATAATAAAAAAACTTATTTTTTAAATTAAATAAAATTATAATATTTAATTATTATAATTATATTAAAAACTTTTTTTTTTAAATAGCTAGTTTTTAGTAATTATACTAAGTTTTTAATTATATATAAATTTTTAAATAAGTTTAACTTTTAGCTACTTTTTATGCTATAATAATTATTTTACTATTGCTATTTTATAGCTAATATATAGTTTTTTAAGCTTAATAAATCTATTTTAATTAGCTATATAATATAATATAAAAAAATAGCTAAAGTTTAATAAGCTATAGTTTATTAAACTTAATAAATTTATTTAAATTAACTAAAATAACGTTATTTTTTATATTTAATATAATATTAATCTAGCTACTTGTTTTATTTTATATTTATATAATTTTTATTAATATTTATGCTAGCTACTTATTATATAATATTATAAGCTATATAGCTATATATTTTTAAAAAAGTATATAGCATTTTAATTATTATATAATACTGTAGATATTTATACCTATTTAATTATACTATACTAAGCTAAGCTAAAAAATAAATAAGTTAAATTTATTAAGTTAGCTATTAATTAATTTTTAGCCCTATATATAAATATATAAGTTATTTGCTATATTTTACTGCTTATTTACTATTTTATAAACTATATATTTATTTTTAAACTTAAACTTTATTTAAATATAAAATATATTAAAAAAAATAAAATAAGTAATAATTTATTTATTATTTATTAAAACTAGCTATTTATTATTAATATTTATATATAATATTATTATTTTATTTTATTAAGTACCTAATTATTTATTTGCTTATTTATTATAATAAAAACAAAAAAAAAAGCTACTTACTTTATTATTTAATTATTATACATATATATATAAAATAATAATAATAATAATAACTATTTTAAATATAACATTTATAGTAATAATAATAACAGTATAGTTTAAATTAATATTTAATTATTTAAATAGCTAATAAGCAAGTATTATTATTTACGTTAATATTTTATATATTATATAACTATTTAATTTTAGTTTAATTTTTAAATATTTAAATAGCTAATATATAAAAATTTAAAAATATTCTATTTTATATTATGTTATACTATTATTTACGTTATTTTTATTATAAAAATATTAAATATATTTAACTAAAGCAAAAAAGCTATATTATTAAATAATAACTTTAAAATAGTTTTTAAATATAATAAAATATATTTAAGCTTTAATAAACTCTAAAATATTAAAGCTAATATTATTAATATTTAATAGCTACTTAATAAACTAATATATATTTAAAATCTTATATTTAACTATTAGCCTAAAAGTTTTATAAAGCTAAATATTTCTATAATATTAATATTATTAAACTTTAGTAGTTTTTAGCATAAAAATAAATTAAAGCTATATTAAAACTTTAATAAGTTTAAAAAATAATAAAGTTAACATTTTTATATAGTATTACCCTAGGATATAGTTAATATATTATAAAAAAAAAACTTATAAAAAAAATTTTAAAATATATATAATTTAGCTAAACATTTTTAAAATATTTTAAAATTAAAGTATAATATATTAAACAATAGTAACAATTGTTTTTATATTAAAAAAATTAAAGTTAAACTAAATTTTATTATTTTTATATATATTATAATTATAATTTTTTTTAAAGTTTTAACTAGTAATATTATAGCTAAGTTTATAAGTATTAATAAAAAGCTTATAAGTAAGTTTTATAATATATAATATATTATTATACTTATATATACTATAAAGTATTAAAGCATACTAGTTTATAACTAAAAAGCTAATACTATAAT